>JAKOGI010002177.1:127500-134240 GCA_029747015.1 Carnegiea gigantea
TTTCTTCTTCCCCCTGGACCAGTCTGCCTTTTCTTTCCCTCTCCCCCTGGGCCTGGCCCAGGCCCAACCGAGCCATTTACCGATCCATTTATCTCTCTTTTCTCTTCCCCCCTTTTCTTCCTTCATTTCTTTCCCTACATGGGCGGGGCCAGCGCAGGGTCTACCTTCTTCTTCCCAGACCAGCCCCTCATCTCCTCCTCTTCTTCTTCCCCCTCAGACTTCGTCCCCGAGACATGAAAACAGGGCCATAAATAGAGCAGTCCCATGGCCTGTCTTCTTCCTTCATTACCCGGCCGCTACACCCTCTCTCTCCTCACCATTTATTGAGCCATTATGTCCATCTTCAAGACTATGGTTCTTCTTCTTCCTTCTCCCTCTTCGGCTCTCACAAGCCTAGAAAATCGAACCCAGACCAGAGCCATGAAACGGGGCCATTCACCTTCGTCTTCCTTCCTCATCTATCAATTAAATCCGGGCGTTCATTATTCATTCGTGGGCTCTCATGATTGCCATTAATGGGCGGTTTATCAAGCATTGAAGGGGCCGTTATTTGGAGGAATGAACGGGTGTTGGGAACAATCTTTAATGGGAGGCCGAAAAACAGAACAGGGCAAAGAGGGAAAGTAGAGGATAGCATCGTTTTTTTTTTTTTTTTCCTTTCCAATCTAGATTATAGTTTCACGAATTGGTGTAATTTGATTATAAGTTGCTGGTTGGTTGAGACTGCAATTCAACTTCACGATTTATGTTGAGCTTTCGTTGCAATTTCATAGCTCTCTACTTTCGTTTTCTTCCTCTCGTGCTTTTCTTCGTTTTTGTGTTTTGTTTCCAGTTGCAGGTTTTAATTGGCTAATTTCAGCTAAGTGTTAGTGAGCTCAAACTTGTTACAGCTTGATTCTTTCATTTCGCAAGATTCCTTGTTTGCAATTTCAAGATTTGATTTTGGTTAATTTGGTCCATTAATTTGTAGAATTACTCAACCTTTGAGCTAGTAAATTAGCATCTAGTATTAAATTAGATTAGAATTTTTGATAATCTAGTTTCACAACTCATCCCAGGGGACAGCATCCGTAAATATTACAACAGATAACCGTGTACTTGTGGAAAAATCACAACAAGTTTTTGGCGCCGTTGCCGGGAATGGGTTTGTGGAATTAGGTTGCTCTTTATTCGAGTCCTTTAAGTCAAGTTCGTTTGATTTGTTTTCGTTTTGAAGTTTGAGTTTTATTTTGGAGTTTTATTTTTTTGGTTTCGATTGAGTCTTTATTAGTTTAGATTAGTTTCACTTATCGAATTCGGTTCGTATTTTGATTTTTGGTTTAGATTAGTTTCATTTTGAGTTCTATTCATTATTTCCTGCTGAAAAAAAAATAGATACTAATCCATTTGGCGTTTGTGCAGGAAACCCAAAAAAAAAGTGCAGGTTTTTTCCTTCTTTTAGCATCTGTTTGAATTTTCTGGGTGGATTCTAGTTAGATTTTGCTAGTTTTGATATTTTTCCTAGATTCAACATGATTTTTGGAGGCTATATGAATTTTTCTGGAATTTTTGGAACTATTTAGATTTTTCTGTGAATTTTAGACTTAATAAGGTGTTTACATTTTTCTGCACTGCTTGGGAACAGAAAAAAATCAGAAAAAAATTATATTTATGTCCCTTATGACTGTGTGGAATTTGCTGTGTATTTAGTTCTGATTTTAGGAATCTTATTTTCTGTTTAATTTTATTTTAGAATTGGGTTGTTTTGGTATTATTTTTTTTCTATTTTTTTTTTTTTTTGGTTTAGTTTGTTTGTTGTTGTGTTTTTTGTTTTAGATTTGATCATAATCTATTTGTGGATTATTTTTAGCTTTGATTCACTCCTTTGTTTTGAAAGCAAAAATCAAAAAAAAACCCCCAAAAATAAGATCAAAAAAAAAAAATGGTGTACAAGCTTTGTGTTTGTGCTCCTCTTTGGCTTTTAGTGTTAGGACACTTCTTGATTGAGTCTTTTGTGTTTTGCTTTTCTTTTGGTAACATAGTTTTATTTTTATTAGTTTGTTTTGTTTCTTTCATTATTTAAGTCTCTTGTTTTTGTTTTAGTGCCTCATTTGTTCATAGTGTCAAAAAAAAAAAATTTAGAAGATCCCAAAAAAACAAAAATCTAAAAAAAAAATCTGAAAAAAAATTGCAAAAAAAAAAAGCATGCCAGTTTTTAATTTCCCACAACATGAGCATGAACATTTCTGGAGTTATTTGTCTAGACTTAATGATTATCGTGCTCAGTTGAATCATAATTTTGAGAAATAGGAAATTTGTGAGGTCATTGTTTTAGGTCTAAATGCTGAATTTATGGGTATTGTTAAGTCCATGTGCTCAGGGGGTTTGCTAGGATTGTTGTCTAGATCTCAAGATGAGGTTTGGGATTTCTTTGAAAGGTTAGCTTGGGATACTTATGAGTTTGAACAAGCTAAAATGAATTTTAAATACCCAACTCATACTGAGTCTGCTTTTTATGCTAATCCTTGCACCCGAAGTCATTTTATAGATTCGTATATTCTTATGCTTCTGTGCCTCCTGTTTTGTGTGCTTATTGTGAGTCTTCCTGTCATGATGCTTATTCTTATCCTTATTGCAACTACACTGATATTGATGCTACTTGTGCCAGTGTTAAGCAGAGGTTAAATGCCTTAACCAATAAAGTGTTAGAGACAATGAACAAGAGGATTCCTGAATATTCTCACTGTTTTAATCAGAACAAGGAGCAATGTAATGAGTCTGACTCTAACTTAGGATCTCCTAAACCTGCAGTTAGTCTTCATGATGACTTTGAGCCCTCTTATCAATCTAGGCCTAACTTGCATGATGCCTAGCCTTTGCCTAGTCTAGAACAGGAGAGTGACCTCCCTATGTCTCTATCACTCGACCTTGCACCGCACACTAACTCCCATAAGGATGTCACTGAAAATGTCCTAGTTTATGCCAACCCACCCACCATTTTTGATGAATCTTCTGAGTCTGAAGAGGGTCAGGATTCTGAGCATACTGGTGAGTTAGATATAAGCATCCCATATGTAGTTGAGCTTCATGATGTAGATGACTCAAATGCTATTTCACAGGAGTCACATGAAAAGGACATTGAACCCACCATTTTGGACTTTGATGATGACATTCTGTCTGTGGAATATGAATCTTTTTCATGTGAGTTTGATATTACTGCAAGTCTTGATGAGGGTTTTTGTATTGAATACGAATCATTCTCTTTTGACCCTCTAATATCCCATGAGTCATTCTCTGTTGAATATGACTCATTCACTTTTGATGTCCATATGGGGTTGGAAGTGGATCTGCGTGTTGAATATGAATATTTTTCTTTTGACCCCAGCCAAGCTGACCTCCTCTTTGAATCTTACAAATCTGACTCTGTTGAGTTTGAGACCATTGCCACTGAAAATTTTGATTTAGACCAGACTCATACACATATTAACCTTAAAGGACCTGTGGACTTAGGACCCTCTGATTTGCCTAAACTGGTCATTCATGATGATTACATTTCTAAGCCGATGACCCACTTCCTGGCTATTTTTGAGTATGTCTACCTCTTTTCTAATTGGGCCCAACAGTTTGATAAATTAAAGAGGGCCCTCACTTGTGTTGCATTATTGTGGTGGATGTACTCTATTTGGTATCAACTCTCACATGTTCATTGTCTTAATTTTATCGAGAGTCGGTCTTCTGTATTTGATAAACTGCTATGTGCTCTAACAAGTTTTGATTTGAGTAGCAATGTTGCATTCAATATGGAGTGCTGATGCTCTATGGGCCTCTATTTCCACAAATTTCTGGAGGCTTTAGCTTAGGTGTACTTTAGCACCTGACCTGGTATGATCATTCCATTCTCTTCTCTTCCCTCTTCTTTTTCGTTTCTTTTCTTTTTCTTAGTTGTAGATATTTAGGATTGTGGTTGTGATGGGTGATCAATCTTGAGGAGAAATTTGGGATTTGTTGAGCCTTGTTGGCTGTGATCACTCTTGGTTGTATTCAGTTTTGTGTCTCTTTGTAAGTTGTAGATATCCAGGATTGTTTTGTACTTTGTTTTGTGAGTTTTTGATTTTCTTTGATTTTTTTTAATTTTTTTGGTTTTGTTCCATGAGTTTGTATATATTTGTGTTTTGTCTCAATTTTTGGTGTTGCTCTTTGGCGCCTTAGTTCCTACAATGAGGACATTGTGGAGTTTTGGTGTGGGGGTGAGGTGTCCATTTTTCGAAAATTTTGGAAACTAGTTAACAAAAAACCCAAAAAAAAAAAACTTTGCAAATCTTTAAAAATCCAAAAAGATTTTTGTTTTGTTTTTGGGGAAGCTTAGTACTGTTCTGATCAACTTAAATGCCCTGTGCTTTGATTGTTACCTGTATATATGCATGATGCGCATGTTATGTCTCCATCTTCGGTGTGTCATTCTTAGCCCTAATTCTAACCCCATTTGTTCATTATCGTTGTGTGATCCAGTCCCTATTTATTTCATCCTCATTGTCTTAAGGTCTTAGTTTTCCATGATCGGCTCCCTCACTTGTTTTAGACACAATTACTTTGATTTTTGTCTTGAAAAACAAAAGAAAAATGAAAACCAAAAAAAAGTGAATTAAAAAAAATGAAACAAAAATGGAAAAGAAAAACTAACAAAAAAAGAAAGAATAGAAAAAGGAAATGAAATAAAATTGGAATGACAATATCCCTTTGAGGCATGCACTACTGGACATTACCCTTTAAGGTACATGCTACTGGGTGTTCCCTTTGAGGCAATACTGCTATTGGGAAAGCTTGCTTCCAATGTTAATAAATCAATAATGTAATTTGTGTCAGCCAAGTGGGATTGAGTTTGATTCTGGAATGTCTAAGCCCTAGGATAATGATGTACATGCACACAAGCACTGGGATGGATTTCAAATCTTGATGTCCAGTGAGGTGAAAACTTAGTGCTTCGATGTCATTCATGGGATAGAAAGCCTTGATGAGTGCACTTTGTTTATATGTAAGCCAATATCTTTGCCACATGGGTGATTTAGTTGATTAGAATGTATATATCTTTCCCCAGTTTTGTACATATTAATTTTTGAAAAAAAAATAGAAAAAAAGATTTTTAAGTTTCTATTTTCTTTTATAGATTTTGCGGGTATATCTTCTACAAACCCTCACGAGACCTCACTCATCCACTAGGGGTGACCTAGGGGTTTAAAGGGCTTGTTGCACATGCTAAGTGCAACCATGATTTCTACGAAAGTGAGTTAGGATTTTCTTTTGTTTTTCTAAGCTTTTTTAGTTTTGTTTTACTCGAGCACGAGCAAAACTTAGGTGTGGGGGTATTTGTTTAACCTGAAATTGTCACATTTTTATACCCTTTATTATATAATATTTGCTCAAAATAAAATATCAAATTAGGATTTCAATATATTTTTATTTGTTTTGTAGGAATAATGAAATCTGGATAAATTGGATGTCAAAGGATTGCTGATCAAGAAATAACAGGAAAAAAAAGAGAAGAAGAAAAAGACAGCCCCAATGGCCCATTTCGTAAAGCCTGGCCCAAGGACCGCCTTTTTTTTTCCCCCTGGACCGGTCTGCCTTTCCTTTCCCTCTCGCCCTGGCCCTGGCCCAACTGAGCCATTTGCCAACCCATTTATCTCTCTTTTCTCTTCCCCCCTTCTCTTCCTTCATTTCTTTCCCTGCATAGGTTGCCCCAGCGTAGGGTCTGCCTTCTTCTTCCTAGACCAGCCCCCCATCTCGTCCTCTTCTTCTTCCCCCTCAGACTTTGTCCCCGAGATAAGAAAACAGGGCCACAAACAGAGCAGTCCCATGGCCTGTCTTCTTCCCTCATTACCCAGCCGTTACACCCTCTCTCTCCTCAACATCTATTGAGCCATTATGTCCATCTTCAAGACCATGGTTCTTCTTCTTCCTTCTCCCTCTTCGGCTCTCACAAACCCAGAAAATTGAACCCAAACCAGAGCCACGAAACGGGGCCATTCACCTTCATCTTGCTCCATCATCTATCAATTAAATCTGGGCGTCCATTATTCATTCATGGGCTCTCATGATTGCCATTAATGGGTGGTTTATCAAGCATTGAAGGGGCTGTTATTTAGAGGAATGAACGGGTGTTGGGAACAAGCTTTAATGGGAGGCTGAAAAACAGAACAGGGCAAGGAGGGAAAGTAGAGGATAACATCGTTTTTTTCCCTTTCAATCGAGATTATAGTTCCACGAATTGGTGTAATTTGATTATAACTTGTTGGTTGGTTGACACTGCAATTCAACTTCATGATTTGCGTTGAGCTTTCATTGTAATTTCACAGCTCTCTGCTTTCATTTTCTTCTTCTCGTGCTTTTCTTCGTTTCTGTGTTTTGTTTCCAGTTGCAGGTTTTAATTGGCTAATTTCAGCTAAGTGTGTGTGAGCTCAAACTTTTCACAGCTTGATTCCTTTCATTTCGCAAGATTCCTTGTTTGCAATTTCAAGATTTAATTTTGGTTAATTTGGTCCATTAATTTGTAGAATTACTCAACCTTTGAGCTAGTAAATTAGCATCTAGTTTTAAATTAGATTAGAATTTTTGGTAATCTAGTTTCACAACTCATCCCAGAGGACGACATCCGTAAATATTACAACAGATAACCATATACTTGTGGGAAAATCACAACACAAATACACATATACACACAGACAAATATATATATATATATATATATATATATATATATATAT
>JAKOGI010002178.1:0-50000 GCA_029747015.1 Carnegiea gigantea
AAAACACAATACAAAATTGTTGTGCGGAAAAGAAATCCAATCGGATTAGATTAAATCCGACTCCGATCCAATCCGACTTGGATTGGATTCAGAAGTTCCCTCCAATCCGTCGGATCAGATATTCGGATCAGAAACGTAACCAAATTCGGATTCAAATGTTTCAACATCCGCTCTGAATCCGATCCATTGTCATCCCTACCTAGAAGGGTGCTATGGCAATTTCGAGCTAGTTGCCAAGTGACTTCTAGGCAGTTTGTTATACGCCGCATATGTGATTTAGGTGGTCAATTATGTTTACATAGGTGGATTGTTGTACGATTTTGTGGTTAGACTACTGTATCGATTTCCTCGGCTTTTTGACCCCTATGCTAGTCATCAAAATTTGAAAAAGAAACAAGGATTGCACAATCTAATTTTCTTATGCCATTTTTAAATTTTAATTTTAGAGGGAGACGTTTCGGTATGTGAAAAATTCCAACGGGCCATGCACACGTTTTGTAACAAGAGTGGACCCAATAAATAGCTTTAATAGACCGAATGACTGGGTCACTAACGATTAAATGATTCCAAATGTACCAAATTCGTCAGAATGTTGTAAATATTCATTGAAAAGACAAGAATTCATCAATTATGTCATCAAGTTTGCCGGCTGGGGGATTATGCACGCGTATTTTGGCCGTAGAAGAGGTACTCCACGAAATACCATATAATTTTCGTTTTGCATATGTAGACCCCATAATTAGCTTTTAATTGACCAAGCGGCTGAGTCACTAACGATTAAAAGTGATTCCCAATGTATGCAAAGAGGAACGAATCACTGCTTAGGTAACTTCAACTGTTTAACCTGACCATATCGGTTAGTCACATGAGATTGAAACACCTTAATTCAAAGCTCAGAAGGTGTACCAACACCTTAGGTTTACAGAAGTTAGGGGTTCATTCATTTACATAAGTTATTCTCAAAACCAGGCTCAACAGTACGACCTAGTTCATCTTCATATCCACAATCACCAAAATAACAGCTGCTGAGCAAAAGGCTAGCTGGGTTTTCGTGCCTCCCACCAACCAGATATTAGTCCTGCCATGGAATGGAAAAAACATGCAGTAAGCAAAACAGTGCTAAAGTGACAAACTCCGGACCGATTGCTATTTTCTGATGACATATAAAGGGTACTTAATTTCTGTGAGATATGATTTCATACTAGTAATAAAATAGCAATCATACCTCAATTGCATACTTTCACTGAAAAAAACCCTCAAATCCCAAGATCTCACATACACACGCAAACAACATCCCCGCCCCCCCAGAAAAGTATCTGAGCTATGGCGAGTTCGTTGTACCCTACCATCTATAGAACACTGAGGACAACATATCTGAGTTATGAATCATCTCAACCACGCTGTCACCGAACCCAAACCCCCCGGGGGGCTATCTTCCTTTGACAGGAAAGTTGTAATCACCCATTGAACCAAGGAATAAAAATGACGATTATCATGGCCCAGCACAAAGTCACAAAGACACACAACTCAAGAAATGGTCAACTTTTTTGTCGGCATTCCAGCCACCTTGACCCCATAGGTTCAATTCCAGCTGTCTAAACTTAGCCAATTCATAAGGTGTTCTGGAGAACAGGCTTTGGACCTCTCGGCCTTCACAGTCTCCTGCTGTCTCCCCCTCCCCAACCCTGTCAAGTTAGCTCCTACTAGGTCAGCTCTGGCATTGGGCCTAGTACCGGTGGCACGTCTCCCTATACGCCCCCCCCCCCCCTCCAGGGGAAAAAAATAAAAAGAATCACACAAAGAAAGATATATTCGATGTAGCAATGTCTAAGTTGTCAGATTTGATACTAGTCGATGCAGATAGTTTTTTAAAAAAAGGATATAAGAACGACGGTCTCACAAAATTTTTGTGAGATTTTCAATGCATGCAGCCTGATCTCTTTACTTAGGGTTCGATTTTGAAATTTAGATGAGAATGAGATGTTCTCCCAAGATCATATATTCATATACAAGAGAATTACAACATATAATATGAGTTCAACAGTTTTGGAAAACTGTGTTTTTTTGAGATTTTATATCACCAGAAGATTTAATTTGGGCCTCAATCAGCATAGTAAATATTAACATCTTAGTTTGGTGATCGTTTAGGAAATACTATATTATTATAATTTCTAGGCTATGCATACTGCTTCTACACATGCATACCTGTTTTGTGCTACATATAGATGACTCTGAAATAAAATAGAGTTTGTTAACCTGTGATGGCTCTCGATGAGTTCATGACCCACCAAGGCCATCCATTGGGACTCATTATTGATTTCTGATCACCCTCAACTAGCTCAAAGTCATCAATTTGAACTGCAAACCCGTCCCAACCACCACCATTTGCACATCAACTTTTATGAGACAGAAGATGATACAGCAAGAACCTAGGCATTCAAGGGTTTGATGCTTCAGAGAAACTTGTGAAGTAAACAATGCTAATGAGCACATCGCATCAAACATCTTAGGTTTAAGCAAAACCATACTAAACTCTTCTAGAAGGCATTGACAAGCCATTAGATAGAAGGCTAGAAAAACTCAGCATTGACATGTTGGAATAAGAGAAGGGGCACTGATTGTGCCTATGGTGGAGTCACAAGTACAACAGATTAAGCACCACATTGAAGAGCTTATATCAAATCCACAACTACAAGGACAGGCACACAAGGAACAACTAGAGAGCATCCTTGCTTATGTAGCATTAAGGAGTGCAGACAATGTTGTAGAAGTCAATGGGGCTCCTGCACACTATGAGGAGGCAGCTAATCCGAAATTTCAAGTCAAGGAGGAAGCTACAGCTGAGCTTAACGCAACTACACAGGTTCCGGGCATATAAGACTCAAAACTGTTGAAGGTCTCATGTTTGCACCTTACACATTGATAAAGCTTTGCTTTTGCTTCAAAGTGTACACTACGAAACTGCTAATTTTCTATGTATGCTGTGTTACACAGTTGATTATGAAGATAGATCTGATTTTCTAATTTTTGAGTACTCCTCCCACTATGGTAATCATTTACACGATAGGTTGTGTTTCTTTTTTCTTGAAAGGCAAGTTTGTTAGAAGTTATCATCGGTATCCATGACGTGCATAAATGAATGAATTATCATTATCCGCATCCGACTCACATCTAAATCTGATTCACATGTATCCATACGGACCATACCCAATCCCAAATGGATTACTCAAATCGTAAGGAGCATGTGTCAATGGACACAGGTAACACTACTATCATAGATTTGAAGTTTGACTGACCAACCTTTCAGCCAAGCATATTTCACGGAAAATATGCTCCTTGCCTCCTTTATTGATAAAGGTCATTTGTTTACTTCCAAACCAATTAATGGCAAAATGACCAACCAGTAAACCACTACATGTGAATATCAAACCACTCTAAGGCAGTTCAACCACATCACCAATCAAGTTTTAGACAAAACCAAGGGGGGTGAAGTTAAAAACTCAGAAATTGTCGGATTCACACCATGCCAAACATTTTGAAAATTTCTCACCAAGATATTCAACCAAATAATAGCATGTAGAACTCACATCACATAATGACTGAGGGAGTTTAACCAAGTATACATGTTATAACACTCCAGTTACTAATGCAGTGATAAAAGCATATTACAAACTATAAACAAACAAAACATGAAAGAATTCGCACAATCATGAATAAGTCACTGCAACAGTGCCAGCCAAGTTAGCAATTTAAAAGCAATCAGCCCACAGGCATCCAGACAAATTAAGGATGAAGAAACAAAGAACGAACCTGGTGACTGGCCTCTCCAGCACCTTTCCCTTTGTCCCAAGAATCAAGGCCCTTCTCAGCACTTTGATTGCCCCAACTGTCCATTTTCTCAATACCACCACAACCCCCTCCCCAACCACCACCACCTACATTACTGTTACCAGAACTCTTTCCATCATGATTGGCACTCCCCCAAACGCTGGACACACCACCACCAGAACTCTTTCCCCAACCACCATCACCAGTGTTACTGTTTCCATCACGACTGGCACCCCCCCAAGTGCTGGATGCACCACCACCAGAACTCTTTCCCCAACCACTATCACTCGGGTTACTGTTACCAGAACTCTTTCCATCACGATCTGTGCTCTCCAAAATACCAATAGGACCCTTTCCCCAACCACCATGACGCGTGTTACCATCACCAGAACTCCTATCGCGATTAGCACTCCCCCAAGTGCCGGATGCATCACCACCACAACTCTTTCCCCAGCCACCATCACCAGGGTCACTATTACCAGAACTCTTTCCATCACGATCTGCACACTCCCAACTGCTGGATGCACCACCACCAGAACTCTTTACCCAACTACCATCACCTGTGCTCCCGTTTCCTGCAGCTTTGACAATGCTGGAAGCACCCCAAGATGAATTCTGGTTGTTATTGACTTTATTAGGCCAGCTAGCATCTTCTACATTAGAGGACCAATAGGAAAAAGGAAAATAATCAGATTAAAAGGCCAAGAAACAGAAAAACAAGGTTTTTAATAGACTGATCTTCTACAAGTATCTAAACAGCACATTTACCATATCCAGAACATTATTCACAGGTCCCTACTCCCCACCTGAATGTACAACAGATTGAACACGTACACCATAGCGCCCTCCCTCCCTGGCCTGAGAACCTCCCAAGAGGCATAAGGGTATCATGATCTGGTAGGTTGGTAGCTTGGATTGGATTCAGTTCAACCTAAACTTCCTACTAACTGTTTTGGAGCCCCTCCCCCCTTTCTGCCAATCAGTAAACAAAATAAAATTTAAAGTGCACGATGGGGATGCCACCGCATGTACAAATGGGAGCAAATAAAAAAATCGTCAGGCATTCAATCTCCCACGGATGATATTATCTACAAATTCCAGAAAGGTTGAATGTTGTACACAATTAAGCAGTTGACTTCAACTATACAGAATTTTCAAAAACGAAAGCTAGGGCTCTCAATAAACCATAGCTTTACTCTCAAAAAAATGCTGACCCCCTTCCACCCAAATACTCTACAAATAGCCAATTGGAATCATCTTCCAACATCCAAAGACCTAACCCTTCTTCATCATGTCCCAAGCCACAAAAACCATCTCTGACGCTAAGCAGTTGAACATGACATATTTGGGGATTTTTTTTTTTAAGTAGTATTTGTAGATGTAGTAATGGAACATGACATATCCGTTGAGTCAAACCACTACCACGTCAAGCACTTTTGCCAGGTTAATTCAGTTCAATGCTCCAGCGGGCTAAACAGCGAGCAAGTCCGGGGCGGACCAGAACCGATTGAAGTGGACAGGCTGATGCGGTTCTCGTAACTCTGCTCCACATCTACATGCTTCTCATACTTTCATGATAAAATCCATTTTTCTTCCATCGGAATCTTCTAATACCCATGTCAAACAATCCATTGTAGCCCACATAAGATGCTCAAAAAGATAGCAGTCCTCCTCCCATTTTAGAATGACAAAAGGACAACCACACAAGCACTAAACAATACAACACTACTAGTCACAAACAGAAACGATATGCACGACAGACTCATAGATCAATGAAGTCATTAAGAAAGGGTCCACCACCAGCCTAACAGTTTTGTAAAAAAGACATTAGAAACCCAAAAACAACAAGCTTTCACAAAAAAGAAGGATATCAAAAAATTTTAAAAAAGAAAAACGAAAATAACCCTGGTGGCTGATTTCCTACACTGGTACCTTTTGGCAAACTCCATGAAGATGTTTCATTGGATTCTCTTGATTTGCACCAACCTTTGTCTTCTGCTGTTAAATCACTATTCCAGTCCTTCCTATTGCCCCAATCACTGCGTTGATCTCCATTTCCACCACTACCACAACTCCAAGATGAGCCACCTTGATTTTCCTTACTCCAACTGGAAGACTGCCCCTGACCAAAGGAATTTCCCCTTCCTCTGCCAAATTGATCACGCCCCCAATTATTTCCTCCTCGACCCCTTCTCCCCCTAGACCCACGACCTCCACACCCTTGATCATTCTCACTTTGATTCTCTTTGCTGCAATTGGAGAACTGCCCCTGACCAAAGGACCCTCCCCTCCCTCTTCCAAATTGCGAACGGCCTCCACGATTTCCATCTCTACCTCTCCTTCCACCGGAACCACGGCTTCCATATCCCTGATCATTGACAGCATCACTTGACTTATCCCAAGAGCCAAAACCACCAGACTTGTGCCAAGATGATTCAGCCTCGCTGGTAGCTCCACCTTTTCTCCAGTCACTGGAATTTTCTTGCTGACCCCAATTGCCATTTGTACGGTCATTCCAATTGTTACTCTTCCATCCACCTGATGTATTTTCTTCTTGTGCTTGGCCCCAGCTCTCATCAAAGCTATTCTTGTTGCCACACGAATCTTTTGCAACATCACTCTTGTCGTTAGCTCCACCCCATGCATTACCACCAGACTTATTCCAAGATGATCCACCTTGGCTAGCAGCTCCAACTTGTCCCCAATCACTTGCATTCTCTTGTTTGTCCCAATTTCCATTCAAAGAGTCATTCCAACCGTTGTTCTTCCATCCACCTGATGCATTTTCTTCCTGAGTCTTGCTCCAGCCCACTAGAGGCTCTGATGCAGCTCCTGCTCCTGAGCTTTTCCATCCACTGCTCTTGTCAGAAGTATTCTTGTTGCCCCATGTAAGAGGTCCTTTGCCATAAGAATCTTTTGTAAGATCACTCTTGTCCTGAGCTACAGCCCCTGGATCACGATCACAAGCACCATCAGCTACATGAGCAGAATATCAAAAGGCAAAAAAATGTGAGACAGAATAAGAACAAACAACAGAAAAAGAAAGTCATGATATAGCTTCATCTTCTACAATTATTTAGTCGATTAGCAACATATTTACCATTTCCAGAGTCAGTATCAAAGAACTAGAAAGGGCAATATCAGAGTTCCCAGTGGAAGATGCACCCAAGGCCTATAGCTAAATGAAGGTCGCATATAATGAACACTGTTACCTTCATCTCCATGGAAACCCTTCTAATAGGTACTACAATAACAGTATGGTACAGTACTTTTGGATATGGGATTCAGTTCAAGTAAAATTTCATATTGAGTGAATTGGATCTTTTTCCATTGATCTCCCTTAAAGAGGCGATAGGCATGTACATCATTCTATGCTTACCTACCTTCTTAGCTCCCCTTCATGCCAAAACTATCAGACCAGCAGCACAATGGTTTTGAATGAAATTAAAAATCGACCTTTGCGTTCTTGTATATAAAGCACTAAGATAAGCTCATGTTTACTAGTTATTGCTTCAGGAATAAAGCAACTGAACGGGTTTGATGATTCATATTTCACAGCACATATTTTTGACCCATCCAATGTTTTCAAACTTCCTGTTGACATGTAGGAGCTATAGCAGATGTTATGGTACAATGCCTTTCAAACGATCTTCTAGTACCTTGGCATGAGATGTATTCATCTTATTTACAAATCAAGTAGTCTCTGTAGCTTCGGTGAGTATAGACGAGACATTTAGAAAAGTTTCTGAATCCAACCAAACCAAGCCAAACCAAAATGCGAAATCGCAGCTGGGACAAGGTGGTCGAGGATGTTGCCAGGCAGGCAGCCACTTTGGGAGTTTTCGCTCTACTCTCACGGGAAACCCAAAACAACATTGTCCCACATTTATCATGTGCACTTCTCTATATTTTCATTTTCTCATACTTTCTTGATAAATTAATAATTTATTTGTCAAGAGACCTGGCTAATTATTCATGTAATACTAAAAAAATGTAGCTCAAATCAGAAGCACATAAAGAAAAAAGGTAGTACCCCTAATTTAGAATCATACAGAAAGGCCAACCGAACATGGCAGTAGCAAAAATTGGCAGGAGTTATTGGGGAGTTCAACAAGTATGCACTGGACAGAGTAAAAACATCGAGAGACGCTGCCATAAATAAATAACAAAAAGAAGTACCCACAACCACCCGAAAAAAGTGCAAATAAAAAGCAAAGACACAAGTACAAACCTGATGACTGATTGCCTGCACTAGTACCCCTTAGCAGACCCCATGATGTTTCGCCAGATTCTCTTGACTTGCACCAAGCTTTGCCTCGTCTTTCGGAAACACTATTCTTGTTCCCCCAATCACTACCTTGATCCCCATTCCCATCACTCGAATTACCCCAAGACAAGCCAGATTCATTTTCTTTGCTCCAACTGGAATATTGTTCCCCACCAAAGGACCCTCCCCTCCCTTTGTGATACTGATCACAGCCTCTGTGATTTCTGTCTCCTGTCCTCCCACCGGACTTATCCCAACAGTCAGAACCTCCTGACTTATTCCAAGAAGATCCACCTTGACTGATGGCTCTTTCCTGACTCCAACCACTTGCACCTTCTTCTTTGCTCCAATTTTCATTTGAATGCTCACCCAAACTACTTTTCTTCCATCCACCAGATGAATTTTGCCCCTGTACTTGGGCCCCTGTGACAACTTCAGACTCTAATGCGGCAGCTGAACTTTTCCATTTTCTGCACTCATTTGAAGCATTCTTGTTTTCCCATGACCCAGCTCCTTTGACCCAACCATCTGCTACAGGATTACCACTTTCCTTAGCTTTACCCCATGCATCACCAGCCTTTTCAGCCGCCAATCCCACCAATTGTGCACCAACACCCCATGTCTCACTATCCTTACCGGCTTTCCATTTACCCCAGCCAGAGGGACCAGCAGTACCACATGAACCATTAACATTCCAACCACTGGCCTCTTCAGCACCTTTTCCTTTGTTCCACGGATTGGGATTGCCTTCCTCAGAACTTTGCTTACTCCAACTGTTTTTCTCCGTAAATTTTTTCCCTTCGCCCCAAGCATCAGCCTGGCTCAAAGTGCCTTCTTTTCTTTGATCACTATTCGATCCCCAAGCCTTCCAAGAGCTTCCATGATTTCCACCAGCTATGTTGGCATTCTCCCAACTGCTAGATGCACCGCTGCCAGCACTTTTTCCCCAATCACCATCACTCTTCCCCCAACCTCCAGCCTGGCAACTGTTACCAACAACTTTTTCATTGCCAGCAGCACCCCAAGATGAAATCTTCTGATCAACAACTTTGCTGAGCCAAGCATCATCTTTTACATTTGAATATTAAGGGTCAAAAAGGGAAACCGTAAGACAACCAAGAATATTACAAAAGCAAAGCTGAAATAAGCTCATCTCCTTGAAGTATTTACTAGACTAAGACACATTTACCTTTTTTAGAATCATTATCAACAGAACTAGGACCACCAGCGGCTGACGTTCCCACCTGAAGCTGCATTGCACAAAAGGTCCATGGACTCGTCAGAGGACTCAAGTTCAATGATTCGTGCAAACCTAGACAATGTTCAAGAACCTCTTGGGGAAGGGGAGCATATTGTGAAGAAGTTGGCAGTTTCACAAGGCGGAAAGCTAATAAGTAAAGAAGGTATAGGTAACTAACCGAAGATCCTGAGGAAGAGAAGGTAGGCCAAGCACCCCTGCATAGATACATTTGCATAATCAATAACAATAGGATTGGGTCAAAAATCATCAAAGTATTATTATGAGAATTCCTCTCTCCTCCAGAAAACAAAATGGCACTTAGTATGAGACTTTCAACCATCATTGATGAAACAAGAGTTAAAATCTTAACAATAATATTCAAAAACCTAGCCGTGCACCACCATAATTACTAGCTAGTATCTACACATCTCATCCAAAGGGTTCTTAAAAATGTTCTATTCCAGGAGGTATCATCATATTCTAATTTTAGAAATGCTTACAAGCTATAAGACATCCTGATATACTAAGAATACAAACTTCAAGAATTCAGTCTCCATGGTACGCACTCTAAACCAAAAACCAACAAGCTGTGCAGCCTCAATCATTCATATTTTCAGCACTAATCTTGAGCATCATCAAATCTCAGCTTTCCACTTCTACCGATCATTCTGCGTAATCAAAAGGACCATCGGAGGTAACAAACCAGAATCATTTTCATAGGCCGTACCATAGCAACGCTCATCTATTTCTCAACTTTCAAAGACCTTAAAAAGAAAGTCAGTTTTGGGCAATTTCCGTAACTTGAATCATAGCGGATTAAAGCACAATGCCAAACTGAACTGAATTCTACTTCTTTTTCAGTGCAGGCAATTTTTAATGTGCAACCAAACAGAAGCAGCAACTTCAAAACTGAGGGGTCAAGTAGCCTGCTACAACTGAACCCAGCCCCCCCCCCCCCGCCCCCCAATAAAAACAAAAGAACACCTGGTATAAGCGGGACTTGGGTTTCATTGAATCACTTACCAAATGCCACCACTTTTTCCACAAGTATTGGTAGAGGGTGAGCTGGCCTGCCAACCAGCCAAGCCAGGATAATCCAAAGATCACCAGGTATGGCCAATTTAATGAACTCAACAGGTCACTCAAGGCAACTCCAGCTCAATTTTCTTTTTTCTTTTTTTGGGGAGGGGGGGGAGAATAGGGGGGAAGAGAAAAAACTTCCACAAAGTATTAGATAAATTCGACCAAGAATTGGCCAGTTGGTTGGGAGAAATCGGGCTAGGCTGCCGATCTAAAGAGTACAGACCCACAAAATCATCTAAGTCCGTCACCTGATATGTGAATAGACCAACCCCCTGGGCTCAAAGCCTAGCCAAGCTGATTTGGTGTTCGTTTGGGCCACTAGCAATAGAGGTAGTATTTGGAGACCAAGCTGATGTCAATGAAATAAAATAAAAAGATCACCAAAAAAGGGCAAAAAGAAAGCCTTCAGGTGACAAACTAATTATCAATTAACAATTATCCCATAAGCAAATTGAAAACTTTACCTAGAAAGGAGAAGGTGAAGCATAAAGAAAGAAAAACAAGAAAGCGCATAAACAGACAACTAAAAAAGCCTTGCAGTCACCTTCCCTTCTCTCACAAGATCTAAGGTATTAAAGCTGTGATCACCTTCTCCCCAGTCCTCCCCTTCCTGCACCTCCAAAGCCTTCATCACCTATCAGCATCCACTAATGAAGGGTGTTGTCAACAGGCAGGCACAACTTTGTTGTTGCCTAGACAAGTCAACCAGAGTCCTTCAACACTCATCATTGCCAGTGGCCATGTATCCCGCATATCCATCATATTGGGAGGAGCATCAGAGGGCAGCAAGCAGCAGCTGCTGAGAGGAAAAAGGATGCAACAGGGGAGGCACAAATAAGTATGCTCACTAATCCAGTTCTTGACCACGCACGGATTAAAGTAAACGAAACGGTTTTCTAGAGAAAGGAGAATGGATACCACTACCCCCGTCTGAGTCCTTTTCATCACTTCTGTTAAGCACTGATATTATTCATGTTCATTCCAAAATTCAGTGACACTCACCCATCACCTTTTTAAAATATTTCGCCAGAAAACTCATAGTTGGCCATAAAACTCACAGTTGACTTTACACTAGGTAATTAATGTGTCCAAATGGCTTCCTAGTATTATTAATACTATCATCACACCTAGTTTCCATACTTTTTTGTTGTTTACATTGATAATAAATTTTGCTTGACATTAAAATCTAATGCTTCTATTTTTCAACTGAACAAAATGTTTTCTAAAAGTTTTTATGTAGGTCTGTTGGGATCAGTCTATCTCCATGCACGAATGCTTGCATGGTTAAGACCCTCTAAGTTTGAATCTCCTCAAACCCCATGAAAGCAAAACCCACACTTGGAGTGGTAATCGCATTTGTCGTCGTCGATGCCGTCGTTCTTATCAGCCATAAACCTAGATACTCAACCTAAAACTTAATCATTGAGTCCCAAGAGAACTACTACTTCTCCCTTCTAGGAAGTCTCTAGTTGATGCATTTTTATGATTTTATCCAATTGATCCTCATATCCACTTCGGGGCTTCGCGACCAATTCTCCTCTCTCTCTCTCTCTCTCTCTCTCTCTCTCTCTCTCTCTATATATGAAAGTGTGCGTGTGCATGCATGCCCTGGGTTTTTCTTTTTTTGGGGAGGGGGGTTGGGGGAGGAGCAAAGTACTGCCTTAGTCATGTACATTTGGGGGGGGGGGGTTGGGGGGAGGAGCAAAGTACTGCCTTGGTCATGTACATTGTACGATTTCGTACACTTTAATTACAGCAAAATCCTTCTCCACCAAATTTAAAATTAGACAGCCTCCTGGCCCTCTAATTTAAAGGAATAACTATGCAAAATAAAAGGGGAAATAAATTCGTCTTGGAGTTAGTTCAAAAGGATACAGTTTTCCTCTACAAATTTTGCCAAGAAAAGTTATCCCATATTAATGAACAAACTGAAAACCAGTCCAATCGGATTAACTTGGATTATTGCACCCAGTACCCCATTCTGACTTTAGTTTTAAAAAGTGGGAGGTGCACCAAGGCACAACGGTCCCGGGGCAAAAGATGTGAGGCACAAGGCAAAGCCACACCGCACAAGGATGTGAAGCACACTTTTCTTAAAAATTACTACAAATTTCTGAACAACATACACTATGCCCAAATAAGTTATATACCTGCATCAACAATGACTAGATACCACAGCAACCATTACAAAGTCTAGATCGGTTGCAAACCATATAGAATATGATAAAACAATATCATGATTCACTTAAATAAAAATCAACATGCTAAAATATAAGAAATAGTTTGCAATTTTATGAAGCTTTGTAAAAAAACAGCAACAATAACATCCCCCCCCCCCCAAAAAAAAGAACTGTTCTTCAAAGAACAAGAAAAAGTACCAACCACATAGCCACTGACCTAATAAAGAACTCAATAAGGCTAAAAAACGAAAAAAGAAAAAACAGCAGACCTTTAATTATTATAGTACCATAAAGAGGAATGAGAGAGGAGCAATGGGTGGCCTAACGCACGTTTTTGAACACGTAGAACCAGTCAAGGAAGTACTGAAGCAAATCAACGACGACCGCTGAAGATCAGCCACTGGAAAAGCTTGGAAATGGAAGTTTGGCCAGGTCTGTCTCGAGCATGACAAGACAAAAGCCTCTAATGGACGGAAATTAGGGTTTCGAATGGCTGAATTTCAAGTAACTGCATACAATTAGATGGAGGCTCCTGTCCAAAATAGAGTTGTATGGCTAGGGTATCAACTTGAAGTAAATTGCTCTGGTGGTGGGTGCGTCCTCTCCCCCTCTTGTGGCTGCCTTGAGGTGCAGAAGCGGCTCACCTTGTGCCTCACCTAAGCTGTGCGCTTCAAGCTCCTTTGTGGAATCACTGAACCTAGGTTATGTAGAGACGCCGTGGCCAACGCCAGCTGCTTAGGCACATTTTAAACAGGGATTGTAGCATAGTCCGAATTCTATGCAAATCTGATCCAATCCGATCCGATCCGATCCGAAGTAAAATTATCCAATTCGAATTCGATATAAATAATCCGAATCCGAATCCAACTCCGATCCCATCGGATTTGGAGGGGCAATTCGATCCGATTAACATCCGATCACATATCCTTTTTTAATAATTTCACCTTTTTTTGAAAATAGAAAATTCCTAGTATCATAACCCTAAAAACATCCGTATAAGGTCTGCACTCTATGTGCCAATACACTCTTCTTTATTAACTAATTTCATCTTCTCTCCTGCTCTTTTTCTCGATCTCTCCTCTTTGTCAATCAAAGTTGTACTTTCTCCCCTTTCCTTCCAGCTATTGTACTATTGTCTTTCCCTTTCCCACTAAGTGAATTCACATCCTCTTTTTCCAACACTTTTTTAATTTTAAAATATTGAAATGTTTGATATAAAAAGTTATTTGACATTAAAGAGGTGTTTCGCATTGCATTCACAAGTGAGCAAAAACAAGGTTGGAAATAAAAAACTATGCAAATATTGAATAAAAATGTATAATCGAATTATATCCAATTATATCGAGATTTAATCTAATCCGAAGCAGATCTGAATCTAATTTAACAACCAATCCGATGGAGTAGGGTTGGATCGGTTGTTCAAATCCGATTATTAATTGGATCAGAGTTGGATGTCTATACATCCGATCTGAATCCGACCCGTTGCCATCCCTTGTTTTAAACCAGTTTTTGCATAAAGTACCTTCTATCACATCTAAATAAACCTACTTGATCCTCCTTCGATGTACTAGAAGGTGACATGAATGTCCCACCCAACCCATGATAATTGTTATAGAAGCCATTGCACTTATGCTTTTAACTTGCGATAACTCACAAAAGATTTTAACTTGCAATAACTCACAAAAGAAGGGTACAATATTGGCCAACAATTGCTTCATGTGCAAGGAGCATTTGAAATCTGCAAACCAATTACTCCTCCGTTGCCCGATTGCTAGAAACCTTTGGGAGTTAGCTTTGAGTTGTTTGGGCCTTGACTGGGTGATGCCTAATTCATTGAGACATCAACTATTAGTGTGGGAAGGTTTTTTTTAAGAAGAGGGTCAAGTATAAAGTTTTTCAAGCCATTCCCCCTGCCATTTGTTGGTTGCGGTGGACAGAGAAAAATAGGACAGTTTTAGACGGGATCAATAGAGTAGTTAAAAGACAAGTGGCTCAACACCTTATTCTTGTGAAAGGAAGAGGTTTTTTTGTTCCTCTCCGATTGATGTAACTGATTTTGTGGATAGCCTTTCTTTAGGTTGTAATAGCTCTGTGGGATGCTTTTTCAACATCCATTCTTGTAGATGTCTCCCATCATTATCAATATAATACCTTTTTCTTACCCCCCCCCCCCCCAAAAAAGACATCTTTTCACTTGAACTAGATACTAATCTAGAAATTGGTTGAGCCCAACACAATAAATACCAATTCCCATGTACACATCACAAACATACCTAATAACAATGGCTAAGCCAATTCAATCGGAGCGGAGTCAGCCGACTCAACAGCTTTTGGGCAAAAAAGGATTGTTTACAGAAAAAAGGATTGTTTACAGATAAATAAAAATTCAAAAGATAGTTATAAACAACATGAACCAACTTAGATTTACAAATCAACAGCTTAGTTCAGCGGTTAGAATGTTGTGGCATATGTCCCCAGTAGCCTCTGTCGCATGTATGAGTTCTTACAGCAACAATTTCGCCCTTCGTTATTTCACATCAACAGGCCTTTTTCTTTTAAATCCGCCTAGCCCTTTTTCCAACTCCCCCGCCCCTATTTTTATTCCTATGCTTTTCTCTCCAAACCCCCCCCCCTTCTAACTTCAAATCCCAAAATTCTTTCCTGGGATTCCAACTCCCCCCAATCGTCATTTCCTCCCACACTTTTTCGCCCCAAATTTCCTTTTGCCATTACTCAGGAATGGACATTTGCTCTCCTCCCAAACACTTTCTTCAACCCCCCTACCCCCTTTCATCCCTCTTTTGTTACTCAAGAATGGAGAGATCAAATAACCTAAATGTCCCAATTCCCAAACACCAACGCGTAAAACATCCAAACTTTTCAATCCCAGTTGCTCAGCTGAGACAAAATGAGTCGCTACAAAATGGTCGTTGTGTCACTTGGTCATCACCTCGTCGTGCAGCCGTACTAAGAGGACAAACAGACCCCACATCATCTTGCCATAGTTGCCTACCTTAGTCATCACTAGTTCGTTTGTGGCCACCACCCCTCAATACAATGATACATAGTTATTTGATATATTAATTATTTTATATTATTTGATCTATTTATTACTTCATATCATTTGATCTATTGATTACTTTATCCAAGAACCAATTTGTTAATTGCTTAAATTTGCAGGTATTTAGTTGCCTTAACATTGCTATAAGATTTGGTGTCTTGAAATTGTTGATTTGCTATGCTTATTTCTTTGTTTAATTGATTTGCTGATTGCCCTAAATTAGGATGAAATTCGTGTTTAATTGCTTCAACACTGCAATGAAATTGGTGTACGAAAAGTTATTTGATTTTTTTTGGGCATAGAGGATTTTATTGTCATAGCTACTGTTGAATTTTACAAAGCATTTTTCCCTACTGCCCAACCCAGGTTATTTCAACTCTTGGATCCACCACTGCTTAATAACATGGCTTGCAAAGGGGTGGGGGAGGAGAACACAAGTAAAATTCTGACAAACTGCAAATCAAAAATAGAGACCAGCAAACATAAAGCAGAAGACTTGTCTATTGACCACATATCAAGTCTTCTGTGGATGTTCTTTTCCAATCACCCTTCTTACCCCTTATTCTATTTCCATATGATGTTGGAGAACCCTATATTGAGCAGTTGGCACATTTCATGATCAATAGGGTATGCTTAACCTGGAAGCACAATGCCTTCCATGTTTTGGAGGGGGGGTCAAAACATGAGAAGGAAGATAGATAAATAAATAAATAAAACCTCAAATAGTTATAAGTAGATCATACCTCTCATTAGACGATGCCACTCCAACATTCCAACCACTGCCATCTGCTGATCCACTAGCTCCTTGTAACCAATCTAAAAAGTGGAACAACAAAATCAAATTCAGAGAATATATATCAGTATTGATGCATCAAAAAACAATCAAAGTCTGAAGACGGTGAGATCATTTAGATATTAATGGAAACACAGTCCTTCAAGGATTGGTCACATGATAGGATTCATATAGCCAAAAATACTTAAGCATCAATTTCACGGCTCTTTGCTCATCAGTATTTATATGAATAATATTATTTCTGAGTGATTTCATGTTGAAATGAGCCATATACATCATTCATTGGCCGGAAATTTTACTTGTTTTTAATGTTTTTATCTAGGCCACTATTATATCATGTTAACACGGTTAGTGCATATTTACCCCGATTGTATTTAATATGTACATTTAAAAAATTTGTATCACATCATCTATCGGCAATGAATTCCAAATTATCACTTAACCTGGTCTAGAAAGATTATATTGTACACAATTATATTATTCTTTTAACATAAATACTATACACACTCTCTGCGTGTTCACATTTTTCAATCTATATACATACATCTAAATTTAAGGATACTTGTATAGCTTAACATGTGGTAATCTATATAGAAATCGAATCGGCAAAGTAAGATTTGCTCATGTAATTACAAATGTATAAGCTACATTCATTCCACTTAGTTAGATAGTTCTTATTAACTATAGATACATACATCATACATGACATTTTCATAATATAATAAGTTAATATTAGAATTTGATAAAATATTTTTGAAAGAGAATAAAAAAATCTTATCAGAATTCAATAATTCTATAGGGAAAAGGTTAACATTGGAAAAGTATTATCTACATGAAATTTTGTTAGAATTATAACATAAATCTATGCATACACGGATGGAACACTAGTCAATAGACATTTTTCAGTCTCACTGCTTCCATTGTGGTCGTTATGTGCAAGTGCTTGCTTATGCATCCTGGATTTCTATTTGAATTGTATCCCTATGGATCATTTTCTTTGTTTAAGGAAATACCACATTTACAATTTCTATTTTCAAGATTAATATGATTAATATTTTCACTATCTTCAGTATTTTTTAAAAAGCTGGTTTAAATTACAGTCATTATTGCTAAAACAATCACTATGCAATAAGTTACCATTATTTCTTAGCACACTAATCGATTATCAAGACATTCCCTCTGCTCCCTATTTAATGTAAAAACATCTATCTTTCTTCTCCCAACATACTGTCAAAGATATATATTACCAAGACTGTTTGTATTTTGATGGGCTTAAAAGCCACATTTAAAATGATCGTGGAAATGCATTTAATGCTCATATTCACATATTCTCAGGATCTGCCAACTCATATGGGACAGAGAGAGCATTCTATTACTTTAATCACACCTAGCATTTATTCAATTATATCTTCCCTTTTCTGCATGCTGTGCCTAGTGATTTTACCGAGTTTTTCTACATTCCTTTTGGACATAGTCCTCAAGGATCCACAGAGAACTATTTATGCGCTTGGCAGGATTACAATTATCAATGTGCCCAATCCACAAACACGTGAAATGAATAGAGATAATCAGCTATAATAACAGCCTTCATGATGATCTCTTCACAATAGCAACTACTTTGATTAGTAAGCAGCCAATTGAGAGTATGCCTTGGGACAATCGAAAGCCGACTGTACCCCAAGAGCCAACTAGTACTCTGCTGAACCCAAACTAGGGGTTAGCAGAAGAATCAACCCAATTCAGAAATCATGAGCTATTATTAGGGCAAAGCAGAGAACAAAGATTGGTAACAGCTCAAAGTTCTGATGACAGCAATGTTCTCTCTAGGGAAAGCAGTACTTCAATTGACTACCTAGTGCAGTATTGGAAGGAAAGGAATCGCAGATGTATTATTAGGAGTTGAAGCTTCATTTTTTTGATAATTTTGTATAGGTTGAGTCATGCAATGACTAGCGAATGATACTTGACACTTTCTCTTTTTGGTTGATAAGGAAAAGAATAATATATATATTTCCAGAGCAAAAAGGTTAGATGTCAAGCTGGCATCCTATGAAAGGTCTACACATCCAATACGGAAACTATCCACAAAATCAACAAGATCAAAAGAAGAATAACAAAAGTTCCCCTACCCCAAAATAAAGTTTCTTGATTTGATAAAATTATCTCTAAGTGCCAAAGAGGCATTTCCATACCCTTAAAGACTCTCCTGTTTCTTTCATGCCAAATGCTCCAAAAAACCGAATGTGCGAATAAAATAGCATTCTTCTTTCCCACCAAAAAAGCCCCACAAAGCAGAGAGGTGATTCCTAATACAGTGAGATACGACTCAAGAAACCGCAAGCAACTAAAGGCTAGCTCCCATAGAGCTCTTGCAACAGGGCAATGAAGCAGCAAGTGATCTGTTTATTCCACTCCCTCTTGACACTCCTATTCTTTGTTGTGAACAATTTGTAAAAGCATGAGGGCACAATGTCTTTTGTAACCCCCCCCCCCCCGGGAACATGGATGACATCCTCTTGGTGTACTACATTATCTTGTATTACTCATCCAAAAACAAAAAGGGGGAAGGGGTACGGAATTTTTGAGCAAGCAACCAAATACTGGTTTTGCACAGATATTGAAGCTCTGGTAATAAAATACCATTAGATTGAAACTTGAAAGGGGTAGAAAAGAAGAATTATCAGGTAAGGAAAAGTCGAAAGAAGGGAGATGAGAAATAGGTGTGAATCCCAGTGTAATAGAGAATAGCTACTCTAAACAATCATCTCAATATCATATCTGCCATGGAACCTAGTAAAAAATGGAGGCAAATTCCATAGATTATTCCACACTTTGTGAAACAAACCAGAAACTCCCCAAACATCTAATTTTAATCAAACATAATTTATTCACATTTCATATGCATATGCAGTCACCAAGTGAAGGTTGTCAAAACAAGACATTAAAGATAGCATTCACAAGTCTCTGATCATGTGTATACCTACCATTTGAGCAGCCTTCAGTTCCAAGTAAATCAAATGGTTTGAATGCGGAACTCAACCCTGTATCATCACTGCCAACACAACCACCAGCATGAAGTACTAAAGAAAATTATATGTATAGATCAACGACTAAAAAACTGATCACAAAGATCTGAGAGTACCTCATTGAAGTGCCGGAAATCTTTGCACGAACCTCAGAAAGATGCTCCCGTTTAACTGCAAGAAACATTGGCCTTAAAGATCAATAGCTCTAATTTCAAGAAAAAGTAGTTGCAGCTACTGACACACCTGTTAGAACCTTTTGTTGAGAATCAAGTTTCACAGTGACATCCGAACGGCGAATAGCTAACACTCGGCAAAGATAGCCCTTCAAGGGACCAACTCTAATTCTCAAGGATTGCCCAACAGAGAACATTTCGTCATTGTTCCTCCGATCCCCTAGACCAAAAGAAGATCCAGTTAGGTAATTACTATACAGATAGACAGCTAGAACATCAACCCTTAGCAGACAGGGATAATACCATCAGGGTTATTTTCTCTCATCTGCCATGGTTTCTTGGGTGATAAGGGTGACTTCGGTGATGATGGAACATCTTCAAAACCAGAGGGACCATCTCCATCCTGAATGGGACAACATTTCCACGGAAATGAACAAAAGGCACAAAATCATATAAACCAACGACATATTGAAAGCATGCTTTACTTTCCATCAATCAAGGGTTTGGGTTTTTTTTTGGGGGGGGGGGGTAAAACATGTATGATGGTGAACCTTTCCCTGACATGCAAACTCAGGGTGCTTGACTTTCTCAGACATTTGAGAGTTGGCGCAGAAATAAGCATTATCCAAGTCATGCTCATCATACAAGAAGATGATCCCCCTATAAATTTGCTTCACAATTCCCTGCCTGCCCTGCAATGGAACTCATAGCTCATATGTCAACTAAGCACAATATGGCCATTCATAATTTAAAATTTGTATTTCGGAGTAGTGCCAAACCTTCGCTGGGCCATCTGTGATGCTCACAGTATCACTGATGGAAATAGTCTTCGTATGACGATCTATAGCCGTAAACTTCCGATCTAGTGGAACATATTTTAGATCTTTGTGCCCCAGAGTCATCATCAGTGGTCCATCTGGACCATTCTTCAAAACCTACAGCAGAACAAAATTTGAGAGGTAGACAAGAGACTAAGAGAGCTATCAAAATAATAAAAAGAACAAGAAAAACCTTGTAATTATCGTCTTTCTCCATGCCCACTATCATTCCAAAATCTCTTTTGCTGCCAAAGAGAAAATGAATCAGTGCATGGATATTAACTGTAAGCAACAATAAAAGAATGCAGTGGGTCTAATCATACTCACCCAAAGAGAACTAGATCGTGCACTTCAAAGCTAGACTGCTCGTTAGATCCTGAGGTGCCCTCGCCCTTTTCACCTCCAGATCCTCCTGAGGTACCCTCTCCCTTTCCACCTCCACATCCTGAGGCGCCCTCTCCCTTTCCACCTCCTTTAGTAAGATTCATATTGTGTTCCTTCTTTTGCTCCCCATAAAGTTGCGAAAGCCACTCCAAGTTATCAGACGCATCAGTACTAGGAGGTGCAAACTTTAGCAACTCATCTTCTGAAGGGTTAATGTCCCAAAAGCTCAGTGAATCAAATGACACCTTCTTATATAAAAATCCATCCTTTAACATCAGATTATCAAGGAACTCAAAAACTTTTCCAGTGTCACGATCGCGTCTATATTGCATAAGAGGCCGAAACTCCCTGTAGAGCCAGAAGGTCAGAAAACTGAAAAAGTAGCACCATGCAACTAATATGCAGGAAACATAGCTACATATATAAATTACTCCAATTCGCGTGCAGTTATCAATCTCGCTGGCGGTACACTTTTTGATTTCTTCACAATTGCTCCCCCACCCTGTAAACATATTAAAAGATATATATATATCAAACATAGTACAATCAATTCCAGCACCAGTCAAATCCCAATAAATAAAAATCAAGCATCCTTAGGGTATAGAGTCCGTGGCGGAAATTAAATATCTAAGTGATAATATGAAGCAGCTAGAAACTTCCACTGTTCCACGTCATTAGCACATATTAACAAGGCGAATCTCCACGGCACACAATAACCGACAAGATGCCAACACTCACACGGTACATAATTTCAAGATGACTTTCGTCATGATAAATGGCATAAGAATGGAACGAAATCTACATCTAAGTCCACACCCCAAAGTCTTGCTTAGGTAGGGTGTAGCGAGTTAAGATGTACTAAGGTACTAGGTTTATAATGAATTACTTAATTGCAAAGTAGTTGATTCCACTGGACCCTAGACAAGAAAACCATCTCCTAGCTAGTATTATGAAAAGATAGACAGCTCACTATTTTAATTCAGTCTACTATGCCAAAGATGAAAAAAATGCAAATGGCTTTTTCTTTTGGGGGGGGTGATGGGGGTTAGAGGATAAATATGAAAGCTCGAAATGATGCCAAATGAGCCATGAAATAAACAAAACCTCTTGAAAAGATTCCACTTTCTCCACTTGCAAAAAGACTCACTTGCGCTGCTGAGTATTAGCCAATCAAATGGCCAAAGTTATCATTACAGAGAAGGGCTGAGAAAACCTTCAGGATTAACATTTAAAAAGAATGGGGGGAGAAAAACTACTCGCATGATCATTCAGCACGATCTAAGACGTCTTTTAAGATTGCAAATAGCCTCATATTTAATGCATCCCTCACTTTGCTGTTTGCAGTAAATAGCAACCTAGCCCCTGCCACCATCAGACCATCTCCCATCTTCTTATTCTCTCTCCTCCTCAACGACCCTAGCCAATTTATCTACCAGACTCCTACCCTGGCTCAACCAAGAAAGCTAACAAACAGGGGGTTGGGGACCCTAACCTCCAACCCCTTTATCATCTTTTAGCCAAACTTTCTCCCCCCCCCCCCCCCAAAAAAAAACCCCCTCCATGGCTCAAATCCACAGAATCCACCACCCTGCTGGTGGAACACTGGACGGCTAAGCAGTCCAACAACTATGTTCTTCCATCACTAATCAGACTACTGGTTCCATCAAACCCTAACCCTTTTCTCTCATTAATGGTCCATTGAACCCAAAGGTCCCAAACTCCTTCCCCAAACATTTTTCTCTCACTTCTCTCCACCAATTCTCCAAGTTTTCTACTGTCTTTGGCCCCATTGTGTAAATTCACTAGCCAAGATTAAGAACTCAAGGTTTAGAAGTCGCCCTCAGGGTCATGGTGATGAGAAAAGTATGTTGGTTCAGGAAGAGGTGATCTAGAGCAACCTGCAACATGCGCCGATGGACAAAGGTCTTGCCATCCACTGCAGAGTGACGGTGGGGTTCAGATGTGGTTTGGGGGTGGACAGAAAGGGAAAGGGCTATAAGGGCATTTTGGGTATTCAAATCTAGAAAATAGGAGCTTTAAAGTTCACTTGATTAACATTTTTGCTGCTAAGGAATGACCTTATCTAAGCCATTTGATATCCTGATCAAGTATGCACCGAACGAAGTGGTTTGCACCTCACCCCACATTTCAAGCGTATGTTACATGGCCATACTAATAAAATAATGGAGAGGAGTCGAAGAAGCCATCTAAAATACAATCAACTCCAGCCAAAAGGTTATCGAAGTAATTTCTCATGTTCCCAATTCCCAAAAATAGATGACTTCATCCACATGCCTATAACTAAATGGATTGTGTTCGAATCACCTGAATTGAACATCCCAGTCTCTTACCGGCAAATGACCCAAACAATAGCACAAGGATTCATCCTAGCGACCTCCTCCTCAGCCCAAACAAGTGTGTGCATGTGGGAGCGAGACTTTTCTTTTTTTCTTTTTTTTTTGGGGGGGGGGTTGGGGGGGAGCAATAACGCTCTAAAGCTAAAATTGGGACTCTCAACATGATCAATTGATTAAGACCTAATGGTTTAGATTCAAGGTTACATGCACTAGGCTCAGCTATAAGAGCTAAATAACACGTTAATTATCATCTCCTATTGACCCTACCACATCACCGCCAACTGTCACCCCACCTCCATTCATCATACCTGCACCCCTTACCCAATATTGTTCCAACTAGTGGCAAATCAGCCAAAGATCATATGTCCTCCAACACCCCCTCCTCACACCCTATTTCCTCTCACTTCATTCTCCCCGCGCCAAAACCATTGGCTTGATTGTCCAACAGGGACCCACTGACCTCCCTTTGTCTGCAATGCTTCACGAAGAAACAAAAACGTAGAGGGAGCTCGACCCTTCCTCTCTCCAGGTGCTCGACCCCCACCCCCCTCTCTCCAGGTGTTGGTCCTCGGTGGCCGGCGAAGCTCAGGGTGCCCGGAGTGGTCATCGGAGATCCACCTAAGGTCTGCTAGACTTTAGGTCTCCAGGAGCCGCCGGCCGTCCACTTCGCCGGTCGTCCGTGTTCACTTTCGGCCCTCCCTTGTTGCTCTCTCATATCTCTGCGTCGGAGGCGGTCTAAAGGGATTTTCGGGCACTGCTTTGGGTTGGCCGGCAGATTTTGTCATCTCCGGTGAGATCTATGGCGGTTTTCCAGTCGTCGGCGACTTTTCCGGTCACCGGAATCTCGCCGGAATTTTGCCATCTAACTTTTCCCAACCCAGATTCAGCCGACTTCTCTCTTGGTGCAGCTGTTTCCTCCGTCCAGCCTCCGGTGAGTGGCTTTTGTGTTATTTCTCCTCGTTTTCTCACTTCTCCGACCAGTGTACGGTAGTGGTGGGTCCGTGCTCACTTTCTTTTGCTCTCTTCATAGCTTGTTCGGTACTGTGGGTTTTCTTCCTCCCCCTCCTTTGGATTGGCCTCGTGTTCTGTCATGTATGCGGCTGTGAGGATGGAAGGGAAGTTCCTGGAAGTGACTAGGGGTGTGGCAGGTCCTTCTCCTTTTAAAGTTGCTGAATCGAGCAAAAGGAAAAGGTCTTTCATCCGGTTGAGCTTCCAGGAGTTTCAATGGGTGGCAGTTCAAATGGTTCGCTTCTGCTTCTCAAAGGGTGAACCATTGTGGTTGAAAACTTTTAGGTGGGGTCAGAGGTGTCTATTGCTTCAACTGAGAAAGAATAGCAAAGGTAGATTCATTGTCCTCTCTCTTTTGGGTAATGGTGGGCAGGCTAGGACACTAATTTTCCTTGACGGTGCGAAGGCAGAGGGCTGGTTTGGGGGTAACAAAGATTTTCAAGGAAACTCTTATTGAAGGCCATAAGAAGCCATCTCATACAAAAAGGAATGCTCCTATTCCCTCTAGGTCCCCTGTGAGCAGGGATAGGTCTTTTGCTAGTGTTGTTCCTGGTCATCTGGGTGGCTCCCCTGATTCATCTTTGATGGGGTGGAAGTGTAGGGATTGTGGTTCATGGGATGTTTGTGCAGCTACGACAGGCGAAGTACATAATGGTAGTGGTAACGTGTTGAAATAGAAGGTCTCCTTCAAGAACAATGTTAATGATGTGTCAGTCATGAAGGGTGGTTCTAAGAAGTCTGTGGAGGCTTCTTCTCCCTGTATTAATCAATTTCAGGTGTTGAGAGATCTTTTGAAGAACTATCCCTCCTCTAATTGTAAGTGTAGCTCCCATTGTAGTTCTCCGTGTGCTTCAAGGGTCCCAGAATCACCTCTTAATGTTGTGGAGGAGGAGTTGCATCCTGCAACTCGCTCACTAGCCATGAGTGTGGTAGTTTACTCTCGTAGGAAGAAGCTTGGAAAGACTAAGCTTGTTGTTGATGCTGGGTCGGGTTCTCCTAACATGCAGGAGGTGGGAGGGCCTTCTTTGTTGGAGGAAGCGCTGCATCAAGCCCACACTCAAGGTTTAGATGATGCTGCATTAGTCGGTTCTGCTTATTCAGGAAATGTTAGTGAAGGTTCTGCGTGGGTCTTAGAAAGAATGATCTTCTTTTGGAAGAAGATGGGTCTGGCCATTGAAGGCAGAGAAATGGAGTTGCTCTCTTTTCTTGCCTCGCTGGAAGCTAATAGAATGAAAGGTGATCAATTGGTTGAAGAGACTAGGGGGGATGCAATTGCAAGTGATAGATTGCCTTCGGATGGGGCCATCCGTTAAAGTTCTTGCCTGGAATGTTAGGGGGCTCAATTGTCCAAACAAGCGAGGGGACGTTAAGTGGGTGTTGCGTACGTTTGCGTGCGATGTTGCCATTCTCCAAGAATCCAAGTTGGAGGTTGTTAGTCGTCCGATAGCGATTAGTCTTTGGGGTCGTCGCCCGATTGAGTAGCTTTACTTACCTTCGATGGGTCGCTCAAGAGGCATTATTGTCATATAAGATCCTCAAGTCTTGCAGCTTGGCGACTCTCGCATCGGGTCGTTTTCTGTTTGTTGTAAGTTTAAGTCTCTGAAGGACAATTTTGAGTGGAGTCTGATTAGGGTATATAGGCCTAATGACGACTATATGCGACTGGCCTTATTTGAGGAGTTGGCGTTCTTTATGTCTTCTTGGGACATTCCGTAGTGTTTGGGTGGGGACTTTAATGTCATCAGGTTTCCTTCAGAGAGATCCACAGGTGGTCGGTCGTCTTGGGCAATGAGAGAGTTCTTTAGTTTTATAGATTCTTGCAATCTGATCGATCCTCCTCTGGAAGGTGCACGCTTTACTTGGTCCAGCCATGAGGAGGTTCCTGTGTTATCTCGCATTGACCGATTTCTTTTCTCGATTGAGTGGGAAGGTCACTTTCAGGGGGTTCATCAAGTTACCCTTCCGAAAATCACTTCGGACCATTTTCGCATTCTCCTTCGGGTTGGGGAAGTCTCTAAAGGTAGACGTCCTTTTAAATTCGAAAATATATGGCTTGAGGTGGATGGCTTTAGTGACCTTCTCAAATCTTTTTGGGATGAGCTGGTTGTCTCTGGCCCCTCCAGTTTTGTTTTGGCAAAGAAATTGAACGTTTTGAAGACTAAACTTAAACAGTGAAACAGGGATGTGTTTGGCCATTTAGAGTTGAAGATGGCTAGTTTGGTGGAGAAAGTGAAGCTCTTAGATTAGGAGCAGCAACAGTCTCTTGTGGGTAAATAGAATTGAAAGATTGGAAGCTACAAAAGAACTCTCTTTGGTGGGAAGGTCCACTGATATTTACTGGCGCAAAGAGCAAAGCAACAGTGGATGGTGGATGGTGATCGCAATATCAAATTTTTCCATCAGGTGGCAAATAGGAGAAGAAAGGTTAATGCGTGCTCTATTATGATGCTACCTTGGCCAATGATTCAATTGTTCACTTCTATGAAAATCTGTATCATGAAGATCAACCATCAAGAATTTTTCTTGATGGTATTGCTTTTGCCTCTATTGGTCTTGATGATGCTAGGGATCTTGAAAATGATTTTACTGAAGAGGAAGTTTGAAATGCCATCACTGAGTTAGGAAACGAGAAAGCGCCTGGGCCAGACGGTTTTAATTTAGCCTTTTTCCAGCACTGTTGGTCTACTGTCAAGGAGGAAGTTATGGAATTTTTTGCTGATTTTCATAATAAAGGTGTCTTTGAGAAAAGTTTAAATGCCACTTTTATTAGTTTGATTCCCAAAGTGGCTGGTACAAATGATATTAAGTTTTTTAGACCCATCAGTTTGGTAGGGAGTGTTTATAAGATTCTTGCCAAAGTCCTCGCTTCAAGATCGAGTTAAATTGTCGGAAAAATTGTGGGTCCCTCGCAGCATGCTTTTGTTCTCGACCGTCAAATCTTAGATGCTGCCTTGATTGCTAATGAATGCATCGATTCTTATATTAGATTTGGGATTTCCGGTATCCTGTGTAAGCTTGACATTGAGAAGGCTTATGATCATGTCTCTTGGAGTTTTCTTTTGGCTATTCTTGAGAAAATGAGCTTTCCTAACAAGTGGAGGAAATGGATCTCTTTTTGTATTTCCACTGTGCGCTTCTCTATCTTGATTAATAGTGAAGCATCTGGTTTTTTCTCAAATTCAAGAGGTCTAAGGCAAGGTGACCCTTTGTCGCCTTTATTGTTCATTTTGGTGATGGAGACCCTTAGTAAGTTGGTGTTTAAAGCAGGTGAGGAGGATTTCTTGAATGGCTTTCGGATTAGCAACCCTCATTCCGAGGATTTGTTGATTTCTCATTTGCTCTTTGCCAATGATAACCTTGTTTTTTGCAAGCCGGACGAAAGTAATTTAGGTTACTTAAGGTGCATCCTTCTGCTTTTTGAAGCTATGTCTGGGCTAAGGGTTAACCTTTCCAAAAGTGCACTCATCCCCGTTGGTGAGGTGCCTAATGTTCATGATTTGGCCCGTTTCTTTGGGTGTGGAGTTGAGTATCTGCCTTCTTCTTACCTTGGTCTTCCTCTTGGTGCTCCTTATAAGAGCATAGCTGTTTGGGACCCAGTTATTGAGAGGTTCCATAAAAAATTGGCAGGTTGAAAGTCTAAACTTTTGTCTAGAGGGGGTAGATTGACACTTTTGAAAAGCACTTGGTGTAGCTTACTTATCTACTTCATGTCTTTATTCACCATCCCACCTAGCAATGCCAGTCGGTTAGAGAAAATCATGAGATTTTCTTTGGAATTCTAATGAAAATAGTAATAGCCTCCATTGAGTTAGTTGGAACGAAGTATGTCGTCCTAAGCATGAGGGAGGACTTGGCATAAGACCTCTCCGTGTTATGAACGATAATTTGAAGACCAAATGGTTGTGGAGGTTTGCAAAGGAGGATGATGCTATGTGGAAAAACGTGATCAAGGCAAAATATGGGATTGATGAGTTGGGTTGGTGGAGTAAGAAGAGTTCTTATTTCCACGGTGTTGGTTGTTGGAAGTCTATCTTAACAGGTCTTGAGTGTTTCAAATCTTTAGTGCATTTTGAGGTGAAGGATGACTCAAGCATGTTATTTTGGCATGATGTTTGGTGTGGGGAGCAACCTTTAAAGACTCTTTTTCCTGTTCTTTTTAGGATGGCTTGTTTAAAGTATGCCACGGTACAAGAAGTTGTTTCTTGGAATGGTGACATTAGCCATTGAAACTTGACTTTTGTGAGGAATCTAAATGATTGGGAAGATGACAGTTTTTGTAATTTGTTAGCCGTACTTGCTGGCAAAGAGGTTCTGTCTCAAGGCAAGGATGAGATTGCGTGGACGCTTAACTCTAAGGGATGCTTTACCATCAAGAGTTTTTGTTCCACATATTTCGATGCCTTGGATGGTTATGATTTTGCTGCTAAGTCCATTTGGAAGTCTAAAGCTCCCACAAAAGCGTGTTTCTTTGCGTGCGCAGCCAACATAGGCAAGATCCCTACGGATGACATGCTTAAAAGAAGAAATTTTAGAGGTCCAAGCAGATACTCTATGCGTTTGGAAGAAACTGTGGATCATCTCCTTGTACATTGTCGTTGGGTTTCCGCGCTTTGGTATTTAGCTCTCTCTCTTATGGGGATTAGTTGGGTTCAACCTTCTAATGTAAGAGATGTGGTAGTAGCTTGGAGGAGAAGAATGAAGAAGAATTGGGTCCTTGGAGTTTGGAACATGGTTCCTTTGGCTATTTGGTGGGCTACGTGGAAGGAGAGAAATTGGCGTATCTTTGACGATAAAGTCTTGTCGTTTCAAGATTTTAAGCTCTATTTTTTGAGGTTGTTGTATAGTTGGAGTGTTGGGCTTAGTGGTAACAAAAATTTAAATTTTTTGGCTTTTGTCGATTGCATTATGGATGAGAGCTTAAGGGCATAACGTTTTTGTATTGTGCCCCTTTTGTAAATGGGTGACATCCCCTTGGTGTCCTTTTAATATACTTCTTGATTACTTACCCCCCCCCCAAAAAAAAAAGCTTCACGAAGAAACCCCACTTAGAAGTGAGATCCATGAAGTTCTCTGAACCCTTACCAACATAAGATTTTATCCTCCTTGGTTTTATTTTACAAATTCTCTGCCACCTCCCTGTCACCCTTCATAAAGGCCACAACATAGAGGAAGCCATCCATTTTCTCCCCCTTCCCCTCTTCTCTTTTACTGCCTAATTCATGGTTCACAATACCCTGATTTCACCAAAGTTTTTTCGAGTTTCTCTTCCGCCCACAAATATGCTGCAGGAACGTTGTATAACCCTACACATCCAATCTTAAATCTTACTCCCTAATCACAAACTTCATAACTGATGTCATAAGTCTCTCTTGGTAAGAACTTTGGCTGCAAAAGCAGTTAAACTGAAACATACTATCAAAAGCCACACTAGCAACACAAAGTTGTGTAGCCAAATAAGACAATGTGGGATCTTCTTTTCTTTTTGTTTTTTTTTTTAATTGTGCAAATTTGATTAGGACCAGCAGGGCATATTTATGCATTTGCTTTGAAGTTTATGTTAAAATACTTTAATCCAGACGCCTCATCCACACGTGCAAAGTAGAGGTTAAGATAAAACAACAGGGTTTTCGAACACCCAACCTCACAAGTGCAATAGTATGTCCTAGCCAAAACCTTGAAAAAGTTAGGTTACAAAGCATAGACTCATTGCACATTTAAAACTGCAAATTATCAGCAATGTAAACAAGCCAACTCTCAAGCTCATTCTCAAACTCCCGACTATCATTCCTACACTAAATGAAAAATATATAGTGACCTCAAGAGAAAAAAGTAGATACAAGAATAGGCAGAGTCGCTCCTCATGCATCCTTTGCAATACCACAATAACAATGACACCAAACAACTAGCAACACATACAATGGAAAAAAGTACTAATTTCCTTCTCCTTTGCCTCTTCCCCCATGCTTTCCTCTTCACTAGTCCCCATCAAGAAGTTGAATAACCTCATGATAGTAATTGTAAAATGAAGCTCCTTTTTTATCAAATGCTATGTTCATCATATGTTTTTTGTTTCATTCGATGTATTTCCAAGCCAGCTACCGATAAAATATAAATGCCACTATTACTTTCCCAAGTTAGGGTCTATATGGGAGGGAGTAAGGTTGAGGACTTGGAATAGATAAGAGTAAGGAGAAGTAAGAGTAAGGTAAGTAAACAAGAGCAAATGAGTTATGTATGTCTGCGATTCTTTTGGGAGAATAAATAAGAGCAAGGGAAAGAAAATAAGAGTAAATGGAGTAATTTACTCATGTAATCCTCACCATATAAACAAGGCTGAAATGGTAAAGCATATATCTTCGTGCCTGTTACAACCCAATTTGGGTAGCAAGGGGTCTATTTGTATAGGGATTGAGGGGGAGTAAGGGAAGGTAAGTAGTCCCCTTTACCCATGTTTGGAAGTAAAACAAAAAAAAAAAAAAAAAAGTGGGGAAGGAGTGAGGGGAACGAGTCTTACTCCTCTTCAGTTCCCTCAACCCTCAATTTCCTAACTCCCGAAAATGGGATGCAAGGAGAAACGAGGAGTTGGAGAATTATTTAAATGCAATTTTACGTATTTGCCCTTATAATCCTATCCTTATACATATATGTACTTTTGAAAGAGCAAGGGCATATATTTTATCCATTTCTTTACTCTCGTATTCTTTACCGTGGATTATTAGGAGACTGTTCTTTTATAGGGCTTCTACAAGTAAGAGAACTATAAGGCAGACTGCGAATTGCATCAGAATCCATGTTCCATCTAGTTTTCTCCAGCGATTTGCCTCTAAAACATATATACTTGCAAAGTCGTAGGCCGCAAAATGCATCATTTTGGACATGTTAATGCAAATAATCATCATTCCATTCTGGAATATCAGAGCACTTCGAATTTTAGTTTTGTGGGCTTGCTTACGTCTGTTTCCAAAATTCTTTTTCAATGCCTAACCAAGTTGCATTAAACAACACCAAGAGGATGTCTCTTTCCAAATTCTTATTTCAGAATTTTTGTCCTTACATGGGAATTTTCTTTACTATTTGGGAATTTTCTGAGGTTGTTTTAACACCTTGTCCTCTGACGCTTTCGTTTCCTCGGCCTCTTTTTTTTTTTTTTTTTGAGTTGCATGGCCTTTAATATTTTTTTAATTTTTCCCATAAATTATTTGGCAAATTTTTTTCAAAACATTCTTTTTTTATCTAAAAGATCAAAATCTAATAGCAATTATTACTTATTACTTACCTAAAAAAGTAATAATTAGCAATACGAAACAAAATAATGCAAATACTAAACAATATTAGATACTAAAATAAATTTTATCAATACAAAAAGCAATTAAATTACATCAAATATAAAACTACACCAAAAACAATAAACAATTTACATCAAAAAATAAATTGGTTTATTATCAAATATAAACGCATTAAGTAAACTCCAAAAAGATCTTGGGAGATGTCACCAAACAAAGGTTAACTTCTTATTGCGTTAACAAGTTCGACTAGGATCTAGAAGTTGTTGACTTTGGCATGTAAGACATGCGCTCATGGCCCGAAACGCAGATGTCAGAACCCTCAATAAAGTCCCTAACGAAAAAGAGGAAAATTTTACAGCATATTATAGACTTTATAGCATATCACTAATAAATACGCACAAGAATTGTACGAAATCAGCACCCATGAAGATCCTAGATAGTCCAAACCCTATGAATCCTTGGCCAATTAACAACAGGCTTTCAAACTATTCCGCACACTGAAACACCCCATGAATGCCAAAGAAAATTTTTAAAACCATGATTTAAACTAAAGACTATATGAACATGACAACATCACATGATTAATCAAACAGATGGTACCAAAAGTGGTTCTCAACCGAATAATTGTGACACCTTTACTAGAAATACGGCTGCAATTGTGAAATAGTGTTACTCTCTCTCTCCGGCCCAACCGGTTGCCTTGGTTGACGCGGTGGTTGTCAGGCATCGCTGCCGTCCGACGAGTCGCCGCCGTCTCCACAGTGCAGAGAGAGGGAGGGAGGGAGGGAGGGAGGGAGGCGTTCGCTCACCGGTCATCGTGGCTTGGGATTCGAACGCGGTCATCGGAGGATAACCTAAGACCTGCTGGGTCTTAGCTCTCCGGGAGCCGCCAACTTCCCCTTCACCGGCCGCCGGTTGTTCACTACTCGGATTTTCGCGCGCATCAGGTGAGTTTCTCAGATCTTGTCACCGGGGGTGGGATTCTCCTCTGCTGAAGTGAGGGCTGGGCTGGTCGGCGGTTTCTGTCCCCGCCGGCTCCCTCTCGCCAGCATATCAATCGCCAGCGACTTTTCCGGCGACCGGAGTCTCGCCGGATTTTCGCCGGCGCACTGTTTCTGACGGCCTGTTCCAAGGACAGCCGGAGGTGGCGTTGGTTTTGACGGTGTGAACTCCGGTGCTCTCTCCATTTCACCCGGTTCTGATTTAGCAGGTAGTATGAGGGGGGGGATGCAAGAAATTTGTGGCTATTGAAAGTAAATCATTTGATCTCAGTGTGGTTGGAAATAAAGAGGACATATTGAAAATCTCAAACAATGGGAGGGGGAGGAGATTTTCCATTTTCTTGCCTGAACCAGTTGTTTTGCGGTTGGTAAGAGCTTGGGCTAGGTTTAGGAAGACTAAATCAGCTACTTGGTGTAATCAAATGAGGTTTCATTCCAGGATTTATATGTTGGAATTCAAGAGCAATCATGACAGCTTTCGGTAATCAAAGAAGCTATTAGAACTTTCGTTATTTTCCCAGCCGATTAAAATGAACAGGGTGGGATTAAAATCTTTGATTCAATAGCTGAGATTGTGGGTCAGTCTCCCCTCGAGCCAGTTTTGCAACTAAAAGGGTGCAACTTGCAAGCACTGAAGTCTAAGAGCTTTGGGGTGGACCAAGCTCCCCGTCGCCACGGCCAGGATGTTGCCCTCAGTGTGGTTTTGTTCGTGAACCAGCAAGCTTTCTCCGCTCCTATGCTGGTGTTTTGTCATCTCCTCCTTTGACTACTAACTTGGGGTTAAGCTCCTCAGTGGAACCATCCTCGTCACTAGAGGCTCAAGGGAATGGTGAGACTCTAAGTTAACCAGAAGAAATGGCAAGCACCTTGGGCATGTTTATAGACGTCAACCAAATTAGGTCTATATTCATAGGAGCTCCCTGGGTTTAACCTCAAAGGAAACTAGCAGAGGCACAACTACCAATCTGGAGGTAGCAGTAGCAAAAGGAGTCCCTGATGCCTCTCTTGCCTTGCTAGCTCCTACTTCGAGTTCTCCTTCAGTTGTTGAGGTTGAGTAGGTTGATCCATCAATGCTGGAAGCTGATATCTCTAGTCAGCTTTATTTGGGCACACCCATGTTTCCAATGAGGGATGATTATACTCCTCCATTAGTAAGGAAGGAGCTGGTGAAGAGTGTTTATTCTTCTTCTTCGACCTATGCGCTATCTTCTCCCCCTTGGCATCAACTCATACGCCTTCCACTTCTTATTCTTGGTTCAAGGATATAATTGACCAACCTACTACCCTAGTGGTTAATCCTCCTCTTTTTTCTGTGGGGAATCACTCTTCTCATTCTGTTGATTTGGATCTTGGGGTTTTGGGTGGTGTACCTTGTGACTTACCCAGAGAAATGGTTCAGGATGCACTTGCTATGATTTTAGGAGCTCGTTGTAGTGCATCCTGTTTAGGGGTGATTGACAACAGGTGTGAGCATCCTGTGCACCATGATTGGTCATTAGTGTCCATTACGCAAACTAATGTTGAAGATGTGGAAACTCCTCTAGTCATTGATTTCTCCTTTCTGCAGAGTTCAAATGATTCGTTCTCAGTAGAAGATATTTGGGATGGAGAAAATGTTAATTCTGGGAATGTGTCAAAATGGGTGGCTTCCAAGCTCAAAAGTATTGCTGCCACTATTGGTGTGGCATTTTCAGGCTATGAAAGTGAAGTCACTTAGTTACTTTCTAGAATTGAAAAGATCAGTGCTGTACCTAAACAGAGTGTGCAAAGGACACCATCGGCAATCAGAAGGCAAAGAGAATTAAGGAGGCTCGAGTTTGGAGTGAACTATGACCGGGCAAGCGCCTCTTCCAATGGGATGTTGCTCCCATATGTTTAGGATGTTGTCTTGGAATGTGAGGGGCATCAATGATCTTCGCGAGAGAGATGTCTTAAAAAGTTTTCTGAGGGATTGGAAATGTGATTTGGTTTGTCTGCTAGAGACAAAGTTAGAAGAAGTCTCATGTTCTGTTGTTCGTAGTTTGTGGGGGAACTATTCTGTTGATTTTGCTTTTCTTAAAGCTGAAGGTGCCTCTGGGGGCATCATAGTGATGTGGGACAAGAATACCTTCAACTTTGTCTCCTCTTCTCAAGGGAATTTTCCCATTACCTGCATATTTCAAATGGTAGACGGTGGCTTCACATGGGCTTTTTCTGGGATTTACGGTCCTCAAGACAGATCTGATAAATTGAGGTTTTGGGAGGAGCTTCGACGAACTAGAAATGGATGGCTGGACCATGGTGTATCGGGGGAGATTTCAATGAAATCTTATATCCTCAAGAAAGGAGTTCGGGGTTATGCCCAATGAATACTATGTTGGTGTTTCACGACTTCATCAATTATACTACTTTAGTAGATCTTCCTTTGCATGGGGGTGAGTACACGTGGTCTAGGAGTGGTGGAGAAGCTGTTTGCTCGAGGTTGGACCGCTTCTTGGTTTCTTTGGATTGGGAGGAACATTTTCTAGGTTCACTTCAGACTAGATTGCCAAGGCCTCTCTTAGATCATTTCCCAATATCTCTAGAGAGGGCCAAGCTAGAGAGGGGGAATGTTCCTTTCAAATTCGAGAACATGTGGTTCAAAGTTGAGGGGTTCTCTAACCTTGTTAAAAAATGGTGGGAAGAGGTGGAAGTTGAAGGCTTTGCTAGTTTTGTGATTGCGAGGAAGCTTAAGTTTGTTAAAAAGAAGTTAAAGAAATGGAACAAAGAAGTCTTCGGGGATATTAAGTTAAGGAAATACAAACTGCTGGATTCTGTTAATGCGCTTGATGTGAAAGAAGAATCTGATGGTCTCAGCAGTGCTAAAATTGACCAAAGGAGGGAGACAAGAGATGAGTTGGCACAGGTATTGCACATGGAAGCAGTTTCTTGGAGGCAAAAGTCAAGGGCTCTGTGGTTTAAAAAGGGAGATCGCAACACAAAGTTTTTCCATAGAACGGCCAATCTGCGTAGGAAGTTCAACTTCATGTCAGCGATGGAGATTGAGGGGAATCGTTATGAAACAATTGATAGTATGAAAAGCTCTATACATGGCTTCTACAAGAAGCTATTCTCTGAAACTGAACCCAGGCGGCCGAAAGTGGAAGGCTGATCATTGCCCTCTTTATCTACCGCTGCAAGGGATGTTCTTGAGATGTCATTTGATGAAGAAGAAGTCACTAGAGCTCTACATGATTGTTGTAGGGATAAGGCGCCTGGCCTAGATGGAATGACTATGGCTTTCCTTCAAGCAAATTGGGATTCAGTGCGAGGGGGTGTGTTGTCTATGTTCTCGGAGTTTTACACTAATGGAAAATTTGTGGCTAACCTTAATGGTACTTTCATAGGGCTTATTCCTAAGAGAGATGATGCACAGAATATCAAAGATTATCCCCCAATTAGTTTGATTGGATGTATTTATAAGTTGCTCTCAAAGGTGTTAGCTCGTAGGTTGAGAAGTGTAATTGGGACCTCATTTCTGAGAATCATAACGCCTTTGTTGGCGACAAACAGATTTTGGATGTAGTACTCATTGCAAACGAGCTTATTGACTCCAGGACCAAGGCAGGTAAGCCGGGGGTTATTTGTAAACTTGACATCGAGAAGGCTTATGACCATGTCAATTGGGATCTTCTTATTTACGTGATGAGAAAAATGGGGTTTGGGTAGAGATGGATTGCTTGGATTCGCCATTGTATTTCTTCTGCTTTTTTTCGGTGTTAGTTAATGGCTCCCCTTCTCAATTCTTTTCTGCTTCTAGAGGGTTGCCGCAGGGTGACCCTATCTCCCCTCTTCTGTTCCTATTGGTGATGGAAGTGTTCACAAGGATGGTTAATTCGGCTGCTACAGCAGGGCTTATTTTTGGTTTCTCTGTAGGTCGATTGAATGAATCTGCCACTGATGTCTCCCACCTTCTCTTTGCTGATGATACAATTATCTTCTGTGATAATGATTGCGAGCAAATAGTGAACTTGCGTGGCATTCTTACATGGTTTGAGGCGGTGTTTGGGCTAAGAGTCAATCTGTCAAAGAGTTCTATATCACCAGTGGGCAAGTGGGCAATATTTAATTGCTTGCAGGGATTCTAGGATGCTCTATTGGTTCTTTTCCTTCATCTTATCTTGGTCTCCCTCTTGGTGCAAAATTTAAGGATAAATCCATTTAGGCACCTGTGGTGGTGCGTTTTGAGAGAAGACTATCTTAGTGGAAATCAAAATATCTCTCCAAAGGGAGGAGACCGACACTTATTAAAAGTGTTTTAGCGAGCATTCCAGCTTACTTTCTATCACTCTTCCCTCTACCAGTCTCAATGGTTAATAAGTTGGAAGCTGTTCAAAGAAGATTCCTTCGGGGGTCTTTTGGTAGTGACTTTAAATTTCATCTTGTTAGATGGAATATGATCAAAAATCTCATTCCGGAAGGGGGATTAGGTGTTAGAGATCTTAAACTCTTCAATGAAGCATTGCTAGCCAAGTGGTTGTGGAGATACATGAATGAGAAGGATAGCCTGTGGAGAAGAGTGATTAGGAGCAAATATGGGGATAATGGTCTTGGATGGTATCCATCCAAACTAAGTGGTGCCTATGGGCAAAGTTTATGGAGGTTCATTCACAAATGATGGGGAAGATTTTTTCATCATTTTTCCTTCAAGGCTGGTGTCGGTTCTTCTATCTTATTTTGGCACGACCGTTGGTGTACGGACGGCCCTCTGCGAGATAACTTCCCCTCTCTTTATGTGCTTACGGTGAATAGAGATGCTACTATAGCAGATTTTTGCCAATGTGGGCCTAGCACTTTTGTGTGGTCTCCTGTTTTCATCCGCGATGCTTTAGTGGATGACACTATCATTGCCACCTTTCTCAGTAAGTTGAGTGAGATTTTACTTCATGACTCACCTAATGCGGTTGCTTGGGATCTCAACCCTAAAGGTTTTTTCACTGTTAAATCTTATTATTTAAAACTCCTCTCTAATTCTACCTTCGCTATGGAGTCTAGATTTTTGGGACGATTCCGTTGGAAAATCATTTTGAAGAGTTTGGCCCCCTTGAAGGTGTCAGTCTTTGTGTGGGAAGCTTCGCATGAGAGTATTCTAACATGTGATAATTCACAAAAGAAGGAAATCATTTTGGTGAACAGATATCCTATGTGCAAAGACGATTTGGAGTCTCCTGATCACCTACAACTACATTGTCAATTTGCAAGGGCTTTGTGGAAGTTATCCTTTGCTTGCTTGGGAGTCTCCTGGGTTGTCTCGAATTCAGTGAGCAATCATCTTTTGGCTTGGGAGGGTGCCTTTGGTAGGAAAGTTAAAGAGATAAGCGTCTTATTTATCCCTCATGCGGTTTTTTGGCTATTTGGCGAGAGAGAAACAAAAGAATCTTTGAAGGAGAGAAGATGCCCCTTCAACGAATTAAAGATATTCTTATCAAGACTCTTTTTTTCGGGGATTGTGGAAACTTTTGTGATTCTTCTTTTGATGTAATTGATTTTGTGGATAGTTTCCATCTAGGGTGTACATAATCCTTTTGTAGGATCCCTACTTGCATCCATCCCTTTGTACATTTTACAATTTAATATATTTTACTCTTTTTCCTTATCAAAAATAAAAGTGGTTCTCAACCACCATGAGTGACAAGGTCTGCTTTTTATTATACTAGCAGCTGATAGAACACAGAAGGACCTCAGAAAGTTTATGCAATAATGCAGAACACTTCACAATCAAGAATAATCATTAACCAAAACCAAGCAACAAGGCATCCACTGTATGTATTTCAGGAAACATCGTTCAATTTCAATTGTCAGAATAATAAACGACTTCAAATAGAAAAATAAGAGGGACTAGAAAGGCTTTATTACATATTTGCCAGCCAAGGCTTGCAGATCAATCCTTGGGATCAGTTTTACTGTAGCTCGTTTCCGCTCATTATTAACAGCCACAACCTAAACCACAACAAGATAGCATTGAGAATCTAGTAACATACTACTATAAAGAACATCAACTTTGCCACTCCCAGTAAAACTTCACCTAATTACCTGTGCTATATCGCCCCTGTAAATACCACTCTTTACCCGTGCCCAAGTCCCTTCTTTAACTTCATTATATCTCCTTCTAACAACCAATAGTTGAGAAACCTCGTTTATAGGAACTCTTGTCACCAGACTATAATACACATCAGCAAGCTGGTGACAAGCCTGAAATATAATTAAGGATCTTATATTAGAGAAGGCACAGTTAAGAAGTACTATAGGCTTGAGCAAATGAGAGTCCAGTAGATAGCATAAACCAAAAGCTTACTTCAATGACATCAGATTGCTTTTCTGCTTCAACAAATACAAATCCTTTGATGTGCTCAACAAGAAAAGCAGTTATTATTTGCAGCTTTGTTCCCAGCTCTTTCAAGTCTACATACTTCTGCATTAGACAGAAGACGGTATGCTTCTCCCGTCCAACCTATACATAAGGAGAGATTATCAGTGTTGACAGCAAGCACAATAAAGAAAACAAAAATCTTAGATGGCTCTAATTTTCCATGGCTAGTACGATCACTGAAGATCAGACCTTGCACTTGACTTTCCATATTGTTGGTTCTGCAACAGAACGTAGAAAAAAACCTCGATCCACAGCTCTTTTAGAGTCATAGTCATCTTCAGCATACCTAACACATCCAGATCCACTTCCATAACGATCTTGTAACATTTTCTCAAGTTCATCACCACTCAGTTCCTCCTCCTTAGGGAAAACTCGGGCCGATTCAAATTTTCCAGGCTCACTTTTAACATTAGGCTCCACATCAATGTCATCTATGAAATCTGTTTTGACAAAACCAAGCAGAATAACCATCGGGAATAATTTAAACCAAGCAGCTTAAGCTATATCCCCTCTTGGAACAAAAGCCCTAACCCCCCCCCAAAAAAAAAAAAATAGAGAACTGTAAGTTTTTTTGGCACCAAATGCACCCACATATTTTTGTTGTGTTCCATGTAAAAGTGCTTAACCAACAACAACAAGCACCATGTTTACACGTCCATTTGGCACATCTGCTGCGATCAAAATGTACCTGACTTTAGCCCTAGCCTGCATGATGACTCCTCATTTCACCTAAAATGCCGATGTTAGAGATAAGACTCTCTATCATACCGGGAATGTACAATTGACCCTTCGATTTAGACTATACACACACACACACACATACGAGCCTCTAAAAATCGCCAGGCTTAACGCCTACACTCACGCCAGGCCCTCAAACTCCAACATACATATGGGAGTGGCACAGCCTCCCCCTCTGTTCAATCAAAATTGGCCAAAGAGGTTGACAAAAGAACCACACAAAACACTTTGACGACGTGAAACTGCTCTACCCTAGAAAGCAACTTCGGTAGTTTTTAGTAGCAAATATACGAGTCCAGGGCGAGCCAGATTACTGGGCATGGAAATGTCATTATATATGTTACAAACACATACAAAAGGCAGTGATGCACACAAACAGCATAACATCCAAAAGCATCCACTACCCAGAAATCCACCAACTGGAAAAAGCAAAATACACCCATATTTCCTCCCCTTTACACATGCAAGCACCCAAATAGAAAATTCGGATTTCACAGAAGCTAATGACTCAACAAACAAACTTCAAGGTAAACCCTAGAAACAACATGCAGATGCTTTAAGCAGAATACCCTCAATGTCATCAAATTCGTCACCATCATCGCTGGATTCAGGGTCGAACTCGACCGCAGCGTCCTCGAAGAACTGCAAAACGTCACGATTCTTCTTCTTCTGGCCGCCATTACCAGCTTTGTCATTGTCGCCTCGTTTTCTTTTCCCAGATGAGTCTTTTCCAGCGATTCCCTTTCCCTTCGACGCCATTTTTGCAGGCTATGGAGCTCCGAGCACTCCGATAGAAGCAAGAAGCATGAATATTGCGCAGAGTGGAGACGACGAGAGGGCAGTTGACACTCCAGTGAGAGCGAGAGAGAGAGGGTTGATCGCTTGATTTTCGTGTTCTATGTGAACGTTTTGCTAGCGAAGTTGCCTGAGCTTGGTGGGTGATTCTTTTATATAGGCCCTCTTAAGTGGCAAAACACGGCAGGTGGGTTCGGGCTAAGCATGGGCAAAGCCGCTGCCCGGTTTACAAACCTGATCTATTACTGAACCAACTCGTTGAGCTATTCAGCTAACTTTCTTATTCTTCACTTAAATCCTAGTCAAAACAGACATATGTATGCAATTTAGAGTAATAAAAACACCAACACAGCTTAGGTATTAACGATCTAACCAGAATTTGACATCAACGAATTTAACGAAATCAGAGACCAAACTACAACAAATAACACTTCACAAATTCATTAGCTCAACACGCATACCCAATCTCCCTCGTCACAGCACTGTCCACACATTAACCACAAAATCATCTCCATTTAATCCTAAATAATCATAATCAACTCACTCAATCGTCTTTCTTCCCATAGTTACTTAATTCACCATAATTCCAACTCAAGAACATAACCAAATTTCTATGGACAAATTAGAAAACCTTGGAAATTAACTAATAACTTCAGGAATTAAGAATAACCCACCTTAATCCAAACTAAGGACTTGATTAATGGGCTAAATGGCATATTCGAAGCTGGGTTTGAGTCTCTTTTCCTCCTCCTACTACTGGTCGTGAGTCCTTCCTTCCCAGACCTGCTACTACTCGATTCTTCCCCCTCTTCTGCCTTCCTCTCTCTCTCTCGATCTCACTTTCTCTCTGTGTTTCGCCCTTTTCCCCTCACTCAAACGATGGGAATCGGCGGATGTGGAATGGAGAAAGCAGATGCCATTGAGGTGTTGAAGAAAGCAAACGCCTAATGTCGTGAGTTTGAGCTGCGAATTGAGCGCCTGGCAGCTTGGTTTAATTGGCCCTTTTCTTTCTTTTTCATCTAGTACCCGAAGAGATACAATAACTTTGGCCCAAGTAGATAAGCACACAATTCTAGTATCCGCTAACCCAATCGATTCCGCTAATCTCGCATGGCTTAGTTCTCGACTGTATACTAATTTTACGCATTCACATAACAAGTCACAAAATTTCGAAACTAAATTTTATAAATTCATTTGCTTAAATAAAAGACAAATATTAGCATAATTTAGCTAATATAATAAAACTATGGTTAATAAAATAGTTGAATTACTTAGCTTCAACCGTGGTGCTGACGGTTGAAGCAATTCCTTCTGGAGAATAAACAATGTGGGAATAATTTAGATCAGGGCAAGCACGTGATGATTCTAGCACTAATCACAATTATTTAGCTTAATTAGTCACTAATTAATCATTAATTAGCTTAATTATCTTAATTATTTTTAGTCACGTGACTCTAACACCAGTTGCACAAGGAACCCCAAATGCTACTTATATGAGAAATTACATATGCCCAAAATAAAATTTTCCGAAAGTAAGTTTTTAAGGATTTGGGTAAAATGTGCAAATATGAAAAGTTGTAGGCGTACTTTATAAATTAAAATAGCGGTTGGGAATTGAATATATATATATATATATATATATATATATATATATATATATATATATATATACACATATATATACATATATATATCTGTGTGTGTATGTATGTGTGTGTGTACATATATGTAAGACCTGCATTCTTTATTTTACGTTAAGCTGACTGTCTTGCTTTCTGACTTACAAAATTCGTATTTTTAGTAACCATATGAGCTAAATCATTATTAATGTGCTTACGTGAACAATAATTTTATTAAAAAGAATTATTATTGCTATTATTAATTTTAAGATTAATTCGTGCTATTTGTGCCTTTAAATTATACTGATAGTTTAATTTAGTCATTTTCCGAGTACGATTATGTTGTCAGCCTTAGAATTAGTTCGTGGTTTATTAAATCAAGCCTAGATATATTTGGGACGAGTAATTGACGAAAGGTTGTATGATTGATTTGGGTTTAGAGTGCGAGGTTGAGATTGAACGAGACTAGACTAATTAACATTGAGATCAGTTTAATTAGGTGAGATTAAAACAACGAAATAAAGAACTAAAAAAAAGGAGAGGGGGAAAAGCATAAAGGGGCCAAGCCCCCTTTCTTTTCACGGAGGAAAGACAAGGGGGGTTCACTACCCAGCCCTCGCGACCCCTCCCCTGCGGCCAGCGACGGTAGAGAGAGAGAGAGAAAGAGAGAGAGAGGCTGAGGGAAAGAGAGATAGATAGGAGGCTGACGATGTGCAGCCACGCCAGCGAACGTCCGGCCGGTGCCCGGCTTGCGCAGGAGCTGCCATAACCAAATCCTAAGCACCAGAAACTGCCAACCCCACCACACCACTGCGACTGTTGGTGGTTGGGGTCGACGGCGGCCACCATGGCAGCGCCTGGAGAGGAGAAGACCCATAGTAGCGCAACAAAAGAGGGTAGAAACCAGATCAGGCAAGGCTGATTTGAGCTAGGCTGCAAAAATGGGTCAAATTGGGGTCCGATTTTGCGTGGGTTAAGTGTGGATTGGGTCTGTTCGTATGGTCAGGGAGCGAGGAGTCAAAGATGGGAGTTTTCAAGAACCTAAGGTCAAGCCCAAAGCCCTTCGAACAAACCCCTACCTTGGAATCGGGGTGGGTGTTTCCCGCCTCCTAAGTATTAGTAATTTCCAAAATATTTTAACCCTTAAGTTATGATACATATTAGTTTAGGATTAGTTAGATCAATTGGAATTATGCATGTGCTATTTCAGCTGAATTCAGTTTTAATCGATGCATGTTAGTTTAGAATTAGTTAGACGAATCGGACTGATTTTGATTCCTAAGATTGCCCTAAATCAATGTATGTTAAGTTTAGTTAATTAATCCTTAAAAGTGGCTTCGAATCGGTATATGTCAGTTTGGTTAATCCATACTTATAAATGACTTCGAAATAATCTATGAATGCTTCGAATCAATGCTTGTTTATTTAGTTAATTCACGCTTGAAAAGTAGCTCCGAAATAATATATGAATATTTCGAATCGATGCTTGTTTGTTTAGTTAATTCATGCTTGAGAAGTAGCTCCGAAATAATCCATGAATGTTTTGAAACGATGCATGTTAGGTCGGTGATTCACCTTTGAAATGACCTAGGAATGTCTTAAAACGTTGAGTGCTAATTCGGTTAATTCATGTTGAAAAGACCTCAAAATAATCCAATGATCCTAATTAAATTAAATAGACTCGAAAGGCCTTAAATGCGTCTAGATTCGCTTTTGAAAATGCCTCAGAATGAGCGTGTTTACTTCTTAATCATGATCAATGTATGGAAGTTAGTTTCATACCTTGTTGTTCATTTAGGCCGTTGGGGGCCTTATTTTTGTTAATAAACTATTCATGTTATATAAGCCGTATTGTTCGCCAAATGGGTGATGCTTGCTCGATAAGTACATATGCCCTATTACACATTTCCTTATGGCTTTCATGATAATATGCTGTGGTTATAGAATTGAAAACCGAGTTGGAAGTCGAATGGCTTGAGTATGAACTATTGAGAGTTTTGAGGTTCTTCGTGGTCGGTGTTATGTGAGGAGGGAGCCTCGGTTGTGATTGACCGCAATCGTGTGGGTTACGAGGCCACGTGTGGCTTATTCTGCTGAATTGATTATGAAGTGTTTGAATGTGTTATGTGCAAACATGTCCTTCTCTTTTATGTCATTAAGTTTTGTCTTGCGAGTGAGGGTGAGTTTGAAAAACAAGGTTTTCGTGGTTGTAATGAATAGTAGCCATAACTATTAGCGATCGATAGCATATTTTAATTATTCAAATGCAGTTTTGGGAGTGAACCTGCTAGAACGGGGGAATCCCTAAGGAGTTTAAACAAAAAGAGAGTGCGTTGTATGAAAAAGGATTTTACTGTGAGAGGCAGCAAACTTATTAGCCACTATGGTCATACGCTTTAAATTGGCTAAGATATCATGCTTGGGGGCAATAAGATGGGAGTGAACTCGCTAGAACGGGAGAATCCCATGGGAGTAAATGTGCTTGTACGGGGGAATCCCTAACCTAGGGAATAGTCCCAGTAGTAGGAAGCCCTAGAGACCCTGACAAGGGTTAAGATCTAATTCAGTTGCCATCTCGGGAGTAAGAGCTTAGCGTGAGCGATAGTCTCACTAGGGGTTGAGAATCGATCTCACCCAACCAGCACATTATGATAATCTTATGCCCAGAGTATTTTCATAGTAAGTAAGAGAAGCAGTTGGCATTTCACTATTTTAAGTATTTAAGAAAGAAGGAAAGTTTTTAAGGGCCATTAAGAGGCCAGTTCGAATGAGATTCGCACAGTTTTTAAGGGTCATTAGAGGAACATTATGAAAGAGATCCCTTTTAAAGAATATGAGCCTCAAGAGGCTAAGAAAAGAATCTTTAAGAGCCTTCAGAGGCTAAGTAAAGTATTTTCAGAAAAAGAAAGAAAGATTTTTGTGCATATCTTGTGATTAAGATTCGAAGAACCGTATGAATGAAATTCTAAGTAAAGCATGACCATATCCTTGTAACGCATCGAGCATATAAGTTTAAATGTGCATCTTTGTGCAAGAAAGTATATTGCATAATCTCTACTCCATGTGTTTAAGCATCTCGCATAAGTGAATTGGGTAGACAAGGCATAAATCACGTATTATACCACATAGCCTATAGTTAGGAATTAACGAAATTCTCTGTCATTTAGAAAGAAGAAAGAAAGATCTATGTGCATGTCCTGTGCTTATTTTATGAATGAGTGTTTGAATGAAATTGCAAGTAAGGCTTAGCTATATCCCTGTAATGAATCATACATTTAAGCTTCGAATGTGCACAACCTATGAAAGAAGATTCAGTGCATAGTTCCTGTTGCTCGTTTATGTGCTTGAGTGCTTGGTTTTAAAGAGATTTGTTATTTAGGGACCTAGAAATGAGTTTAAGTAGCTCGAATGAAGTTTATGGGTAATAATCTGTCCTTGGGAACTATGATTATCTAATACGATAGTAATACATAAGCATGTGATATGTGGCTATTAATGGTATTATTGCCTGCAACGGTTTTGGTTTGAAGGAGTCGGGGAATACTTACTGAGCGTGTGGTTGCTCATCTCATTACTCTTTCCCCCTTTTCCCAGGTTTTCATTATGACAGGTAAAAGTCATTTTACAAATGCCAAGTCGAAGTCTGCCCTTACTTGATGAGGTGTCACATGTGTACGTACAAAAGTGGATTTACGTGTTAAATGACGTAACATGATGTATTCCTAGTTTGTAATCGCATGTATACAAGTACTCTAATTCATGTAATGCATATTATTTATAAGTCAGTCTGTATGGCCATGTGAGCCAATCATCTTATTAGTCAGTTGTCTTTTTAACTGCAGTTGTTCATGTATTAGGGTGCAAACCCCCAGTACGTCGTTTGTGTGAATCGGCGAGTTGTATCTTTCATTTCTTTGTCATTAATGAACTATATTGTTCGATGTACTCCGAGCGAGTTGCTCGTTGAGTTATAAACTCCGGTGTGTAGTCATTGAGCTTACTGTTGAGTTCTTTACGCATCCGTTGATTGTAGGGGTTTATTCTAAGGCTTTAGTCTAGAAATGGATAGTTTTTTAGGGAAACTCTGCCCGTTTCGCCCCAGAAATTAAATAGGATTTAAGAAAAATGTAACGCTCCTAGTCCTAGGAGCTGAGGGTGTTACAATATATATAAATATATATATATATATATATATATATATATATATATATATATATATATATTACATATCTCTCTCTCTCGCTCCTCTCTATATCATAGATATATTAATATATATGCATATATATTATATATACACAACACACATAAGCATACATAATACATATAGTAATATATACACACACACAAATATACGTATATATTGGTGTGTGTTATATATATATAGATAGATATATACGCTAATGGATTACACACCACACACACACACACACACACACACACCACAAAACACACATGTATAGATACAACCATAATACTATATTATATCTATGTGTGTATTACACAAACACACACACACACACACACACACACCACAACACCACACACACACACATATAAATATATATGTAATATGTATGTATGTAAGTATGTATTATATATATATATATATAGATATATCTATATATATATATATATATATATATAATATATATATAAATATAATTATATATAATATATATATATATACTGCGTGTGCGACACACACACACACACACATATACATACATATTACTGACATGTATGCATGTGTTGTGTATATATATATATGTGTGTGTGTGGTGTGTGTGTGTGTTGTGTGTTAGTATATGTATATAGGTATGTAGATATGATTATATATATATATATATATATATATATAATATATATATATATATATATATATATATTAGTATATATTATATATACACACGCAACTAGATAGATGTGTATAATATATATATATCATATATATATATATATATTATATATATATACATATATAGATATATACATTATATATATTTGCGTGTGTATATATATAAGATATATAATATAATATATATAGTATATATATGCACATACAGATATATATTAGATATATATATATATATATATTTGCAGATAATATATACTCTATATATCTATAGTATTAGATATATTTATATAGATATTTATATGTATGTATGTATGTGTGTGTGTGTGCATATAGTGGCGAATCCATAAATTAATTCAAGCGGGATCGGGACTCAAACATACATATGATTTGAAATGTGAAATTTAACAATAGTCATAAAATCGAAATTACAAAGCTAATACAATTACGGCAATTGTCCTCAGCGAACCTTCATGTTTTGAAAGCGATGCATGATATCATCATTTGATACTGTTTCAAAAAGATCATCCTCAAAATAAGTAATAACAGTATCATTTAAAAACTCTTATGATATTATGTTGTACAAATTGGTCTTGATGATCTTCATCGCTGAGAATGCCCTTTCAATAGTTGAAGTGCAAACTGATAAAAGTAATGCCAACTTCACAAGTAGATATAGGGGAGGAAAGCTCAGATACTACTTCGTTTGAAGCAATTTCCTTGAAAGCTCACCAATTCGCCTCAAGTCGGAGAACCTCTCATCATCATGTACATTGATAATAAAAGTGTCAGGTTCACAACTAAGTGCGTCAAGGCCCAGCTCATCAAAATCATCGGGATACAATTGAGCCATTCGAAGTATTTTTTTCCTTATCAAAACTAGAGAATGAATCTACTGGGTTCAAACATGCTACACCGACAAGCAACTCAGTGCTTGCTTCAGGAAAGTGACTATTAAGCTCTTACATCTGCATATCAAGAATTGTGTAGAACACATCAACACGATAGTAATGTTCATTTGTCATTTTAGAAACTCTGCGGTTTACTCCTTGTCCCCGAATAACATGGAAATCATCCATGACAGGAATCTCAATATCGTACTTGTGACAAAATGCATAAACATTTTCAATCAAAGAGTCCTCCCTTGTCATTTGTAGCTGTCGCTTAGCTGAACTAAGCAATGATATAGCGTTGACAATGTCTTGATCTCTTCTTTGTAAAGCTTGACTGAGAGCATTTGTAATTCCTAGAATCAATTTCATCAAATGCAATAAGAAAGCAAACTCAAATTTTTGCATGCCATCTAAGGCACTTTTGGCTTTGACCCTGTCTTCTGGATGATTAGCATAATCTCCAATCACATCAAGCACATCAAGAATTAGATCAAACATGATAATAATATTGGCAAATGTTTAAAATGAGAGCCCCAACGAGTGTCTGCGGGTTTTTGTAGCCCAAGTTCTTGATTTAAACCTCGCCCAGTTTGAAGCTCACCCATACATAATGCTTCTTTAACCTTTTTTGCTTGTTTTTCTTGAAATTCATCTCTCCGTCTATAGGAACCTCCAATCACATTCAACATGACACCAACCAAGTCAAGAAGCCATCCAATATCATTATGATTTCTTGTAACCGCGACCAAAGTTAACTGAAGTTGATGAGCAAAGCAACGAATATAATGGGCTGATGAACAATCTTACATAATCAAGCTTCTAAGCCCATGAATGTGACCTCGCATGTTACTAGCCCCATCATACCCTTGTCCCTTTATTCGAGATGAACACAATGATAATCCAGAAAGTAATGAATAAATAGACTCCTTCAATGCCAAAGACCTAGTATCAGTCACATGAACAAGGCCAACCAAACGCTCCATAAGAAATCCTCTTTTCTCAACAAACCTTAAAACGAGAGCCATTTGTTGTTTACATGATATATCACGGGATTCATCAACTAATATAGAAAAATATCCATCGTCAAGTTCTTCAAGAATAGCCTTCACAGTTTCTTTTGAACAAGCATTTGCAATTTCTTTCTGGATGTTAGGGGAAGTCATTATATGATTGCCTGAGCATTTTTTAAAATAACCTTTCCCACATTATCATTCTTTTCCACATGAAACTATAAGAAAGTCTTAAAAAGTCCTTTCCTTCTCGACAATTCACTTTCATCAAAGCCTCAAAATGGGAATGCAGAAAACAAAAGTAATCTCACAATATCAACTGAAGCATTCAGGTGAGTGTAGTACTCAGACTTAGTTTGCTCTGATTATTTATCTAAGGCAGTCTGTATGGATTGCTTTTGCATCATCAAGTCTTCACATCGTTTCATGCATTGATTATGTACACTATTTGACCCGCCCACATGCATCTTAAATCTTTTTGTCTTATTCCAACTTCTAAATTCTTTAGAAGTGAATGTTTCACCTCCAAAATGACTTAAATTTTCATGCTTATTCTTAAACAAATAACAATACAAGCAAAAAGCTGCATCTTCTTTTATGCTATATTCTAACCAATTGCCATACATATCAAACCAAGACTCATTGAAATGACGATAATTTCTAGACATCAACCTTTTAGGAAAAGCATGATTTTGGGGTTGACAGGGGCATTTTTTAATATAAGCTCTTCTTGCCTCATCATGCTCATTTGGATGATAATGTGAAATTGGTTTTCTTTCAGCTGGATCTGACTGAAGAGCACTTGAATCAACTCGGCTTCTCCCACAAGACAAGGGATTAGTGTTTGTATCAAAATTTGAGGTTTGTGTTTGAGTGTTGTGTTCACCGGTTTCTTGATTCAAAAGAAAATTTTCAGGTGCAGAAGTTGAAGGGAACGATTCGATAGCCAACTTTTTGAAATATCTATGCATTTTCAACTGAACAAAAAAAGATTTAATTAGGTAAGTGAAGGATATTCAATAATTATAACTAATTAGAAGAGAATCGAAGGAGTGAACAACACATACAATTGCAATTGACAAATAATTTATAGCCAATTTCATCAAATGATTTCAATAATTGAAACTAATCTAACTATGTAAATAATTAAAGAGTAAACAATCAAAAATTTGACAAAGAAAACGAAAATTTAAAAACTAT
>JAKOGI010002178.1:55000-72500 GCA_029747015.1 Carnegiea gigantea
GCAACATGAGCCACACATGGCCTCGTAATCCACACGATTGCGGTAATCACAACCCAGACTCCTTCCTCATATAGCAACCAACCACAGGACCTCGAACCACTCATAGTTCTGCCTCAAACTGTCAAACTACCATCTCGGTTTCAATTTCACAATTTAGTATTCTAATCATCATGATATACTGAAAAGCGATATATAAACTTATGTAACTTACCAATGCTTAACTTACCGAACATACAAATAATAATTAGCAGTGCGTTGCAACCAACGATTATAACCATACATACATACATACATACATACATACATACATACATACATATATATATATATATATACACACACACACTTATAGACATTCATACGACCTTAACTTTAAACGAACGCTTGGTAAGCTGAGTTAAACTAACTAAGCATGAAACATGATTACATTCATGTATTGCAGCTAAGGGGGGGTAAACATGCTGATTTCGTCATTCGAATGTTGTTTCTAAAGCTATTTCACAAGCATAGTTCAACTAAATAGACAAGTATCGATTTGAGGCATTCATTCATTGTTTCGAAGTTATGTTTCAAGCCTAATGAAGCCAATTAAACATAATACGATTCAAGACGTTGGTTTAGTATATCGAAGGTGCTATTCGAGCCTAATAAAGCCATTTAAACATAATACGATCCAAGACATTCGTTTAGTACATTGAAGTTACCATTCAGGCCTAATGAGGCCATTTAAACATAATACGATTCAAGGCATTCGTTTATTATATTGAAGTTACTATTCGAACCTAATTAAGCCACTTAAACATAATACGATTCAAGGCATTCGTTTATTATATCGAAGTTACCATTCAAGTCAAATTTCCAGGCATGCATTAACCGAGTATACTTAAATCGATTCTGAATATGCATAACTCATTTCAAAGCTAGTTTTCAGGCATGTATTAACTGAATACACTTGAATCGATTCTAAACATGCATAACTCATTTCGAAGCTATTTTTCAAGCGTGAACTAACTAAACTAACATGTATCGATTGAAAGCCACTTTCGAGTATTAAGCAACTAAACTAACATTTAACGATTTAAAGTCATTTTCAGGCATAAACTAACTAAACTTAGCATGCATCGTAACTTAAAGGGTTAAAACGCTTTCGAAACTACTAATACTTCAGAGGCGAGAAACACCCACCTCGACTCCAAGCTACGGACCCGTTCTAAGAGCTTCTGGGCTGATTTGAGTACTCACGAACCCGAAAACTCCCCCGTTGCGTCGCTAAACCCAGACCCGAAGCAACCACGCAGATCCGGTTTTTGCCCCATTTTTGTTACTATTGACGTTGCTGTTGCTAGTGGTCACTGGAGTCATGCCTAGCTGCCGGAATCGAGCCCCACCGGAACCCTCGCCGTCGACCTCCGCCGTCACCGTATCTGGCCTGATCTCGGTGCCTCCCCCTTTCAGTTCGCTCGATCTCTCTCCCCCTCTCTCTATTTTTGGGCGTGCCAGGGTCGTTGCGGAGGGGAGAGTTGCAGTCGACCCTCGCTGGCTGCAGCACCGCCGCCTCCCTCTCTCTCTTTCCCCTCCTCTCCGGTGTGGGGTGTCGGGGCTGGGGTTTTGAGAAACCCCCCTGCTCGCGATTTTGCTGAAGAAGGGGGCTTCGGCTCCCTTTTTGTTATATTGTTTTTTTTTTTTGGGGTTGTTTTGGCTTGGTCCCACTTGCTAAATCCAGCTCGGTCTGGTCTTGCTAATCTCAATACTTCATATTCTAAATCCCAAATTAATAAAGGTTCGATTTATTAAACTTCGAACTAATTCTAAGGTTGACAACTTAATCGTATTCGGGTTCGCACTCGATTTAGTACTCGTTAATAATCTATATTAACGCATACTAACAATTATCAAAGATTTTCAAAACTAATAATAATAATATTAATAGCGACGAAAACATTCTTTTTAATAAAATTATCATTCACATAAGCACATCAATAATAATTTAACTTGTATAGTTAATAAAAATACGAATTTTTTATAACGTAGTACGTAAGACAGTCAGGTTAACTTAAAATAGAGAAGGTGGGTCTTACACTCTTCCCCCCTTAAAAGAATTTCGTCCTCGAAATTCTAAACCTAAGTTCGGTCTTTTTGAGAATGTACGTACACAACTATGATCTACGTGGTAGGTTTTCAAAAGGTTTTATTTGGTAGACACTACCTCTTTTAAATCAAAAGAAAAATCTTATGATATCCAGTCTCCTCCTCGCCAATTCTCTTCAAGCGTCTACTCATTCTATTTAGGTACCGAGGGCAAATTGGATTGAAGTGGGGCAAATGCGTTGGCATAGACAACCAATTGAGCTTGTCTTAAAAATAAACATAGATTTTCGATAATCTAGACTGAATTCACCTAGTGAGCAGCAACTGTACATACATGCATTGAATATAGGCATTCTTAGTTCGTTTCGATGTCGTTTTCAAGCATGAATTAGTTAACTTAACGGGCATTGATTCGAAACATTCTTAAGTTATATGCTACGAATTGAAGTTTAAAGAAAGGGAAATTGGGCAGTTGACTCTTCGAGGTCATATGCTAGTAGTCTCGTTCTAAGATATGAATTCAAGTCACCTTTGGGATCACAGTGGTTAACTCAGAGATTCCGGTAACACATTCGAACAATAAAAGCATCACATAGCACCACATAGCATCATTTAAGCATAATAGCATTGCATAGAATCAGCAATTTCGCATTCTCAAGCCTAGGAACTATAGGTGACATGAAACTGTCTAAGACGCATATAGCACGCAATTTACAAAAGGAGAGCACCTACAACTGGCATCCCTATGTTTATACATCCATCACAACTAACTTTTTAGGCCTTTTGTCCATGGCAACTTAGATAAGATATGTCAAAGTCGTATGAAGGGGGTTAAAAGTCGAGAATGAGCAAGTTAACTTCAGTACTGATAAACTCTCAGATAGTTAAGAATCTCATCCTAGTATCGGCCTCAAATGGAGGGGATGAACATGAAACACTAGCGAATGAACCAACCCAAATAGGTTAAATGGACACATGAAATGCCGTGGATATCCCTCTAGAACTTTCAAAAACATTTTGGGCCATGGTTTCTACGAATGTATGATATAACATGTAAATAAATAACATAGCGTGAAGAAAGACAAGACTATAAATGCTGTCTGGAAAAGTAATAACGAGTTTTCATTACTAGCACAGCAAAACAGTGTATTTCACTAATCCTATATTCACAAGCTATAAACAAATGTGAGACTAAATTGATTATTTAGAATATATGTTAGTCATACATCCAATATGTCATTCCTTAGACTAGCAACAAAAGCAAAACTAGCAAAAAAAGCGTAAGCTACACATGCGCAAAATATGCATAATGTTTAAGCCTTCAGGGAGCTCCAAGGAATTCTGGAAAATTAAAGAAAACCTATGAGCATGGGGTGAGAAATATAAAAATAAGATTTATATGCTGGTATATGGGAAACACTTCATGCATCATCAAATCAAAAGCCAAATTTTTGTTTCTTACAAGCCTAGTAACCAGAGTAACCAGGGCACTGCTTCCTAGCACAGGACACAGAATAAGAATACTCTGATCACAATTATATCCACAAAAATGCTCTAATGTACAGCAAAATGGAACATTGAAATGATTAACTAATAACAACAAAAGGATAAACGCGTAATTCTAATACAATAAAGGTCTATCGGTGCAAGTATTCACATTCCTGGAAAAGGATGGTTGAATTCTTACAACTTACAAAGTAATGCATATCATAGTCTATATGCACACATTTTCAGACAAGTAACCCACGCGCAAACATCATCGATGCAAAGGAAGCGGAAATGTTAAAGTTGGGGTTCACGTGAAGTCATTACCTTAGAAAGAGCTCGTCAGACTGGCCGGGTATGCAAGTACAAAGAAGACAAGTTCTAGTCACAATGACAAGTTCTAGTCACAATCATATTTGATGCATAATTTGAATAAATTTGAACGAAATATGGAATCAAATCAAGACAAGTTGAAATTCTAATAAATGTCAAGTGCCTTGTAACTTCAGTTATACAAAGATTATTCTTAAGGAACTATAGAACACATGAAGACCAAGGAAAGAAAATTAATTTCATATTAAATAGTGTGCAACTCAATGTAAACTGACCTTACTGGAGGACTAAATATATCACAGGAGTAACACATAGTCAAGCAATAATCCAAACAAAAGCACCTTAGAATGACTAACAATTAGCAACAAATCTTTCATGAAAAATAGTTAAAAACTGTCCCCTGAATTGTCACAACTGATTTCCTATCATTCCTTTCCTAGCGCATTACGAAGGATTCTATCGACGTACACATCTTAGCACATACACATTTACAAGTAACACTTGATACACATAAGGGCGCGTATTTGTGAATCACTAACGGAAAGCTAATCCTTCGGTGTAAGATAAACTTGGCTCGACAGTCAAAACATCATTAACATCTAAAAATCTGGAGTTTCAGAGGATGAAAAATAGCTTAACTATTTCGAATCTCTTTGTCTTTAATAAAAGGATGATTAACTGCTTCTAACTCTCTTTCTCTACCAACCTTCAAGTACGTCCGCTCATTTCATTATGGGGCCCAAGGAGCAAATTGTACTTCAGGGGCAAAGATGAGCTTGGAGAAAGATTTTTCAATCGTTCGAGTTTAAATCGACGTGCTTGAACCATTGATTGTCTTATCAAAGCGCACAAAGAAAACATTTACCATTCAAAACATCACTTAGCTCACACAAGAACACGGAAATGAATTGCGCTCACATCCTAACACATGGCTCAAATTTTATTTGATCAGTAACCGGATCGCATAAAAGTCAATCAGTGAAATCAAGTAGCACATTAGGAAAATATCGTACCAATGAGCACCCACAACCTCACCTCGAGGTGGGGAGCTATTTGACTCCTATACTAACGCCCAACTCACCACTTTTACTAAATCGACCTACTCGAGCCTCACACAAGTTGCAAATGGCCATACTATAAGACACACTTGCACACAAAGCAGGCATATGTCACATTATCACAACGTGTTCCTAGGCGACTATATGAAATGCAAGACTAAGGTCGCGGCCTATGGTCGCAGGACCTTTGCTCTAATACCATCAATTATAACACCCCCAGCTCCTAGAGCCGGAAGCATTACGTTTTCTTAGTTTTCTATTTAAATCTTGGGGTGAAACGGACAGAGTTTTCTCTAAAAACTGACCGTTTCCAGGTTAAAAACCTTACAATAAGCCCTTATAAATCAACGAAAGTGTAAAACATTTAAAAGAAGCTCGACGGCCACACGCCGGAGTTCATAACTGAACGAGCAACTCGCTCAGAGTACACCAAACAGAATAGTTCATTAATACAGAAAAAGTAAAAGATACAACCCAACGGTCTACATAACCAGAGTACTGGGGTTGACATCCCAAAACGCAGCTAATTTCAAGTAAAGACATCTAACTAATTAGATGGTTGGCTCACACGGCTATACAGAGCGACTCATAAACAATATGCATTATATGAGCTAGAAAACTTAGTTTACAACAATTATAAACTGGGAATACGTTATATTATATCGTTAAACTCGTGAACCTACTTATATATGGCACACATAAATCTTTTTTAATCAGAGGTAAACTTCAACTCCACATAAGTGGCTTGACTTTCACCTGTCACAAAGGAAACCTGGGGAAAAAGGGGAAAGAGTAGTGGGATGAGCAACCACACGCTCAGTGAGTGTCCCCCGACCCCCTTAAAACCAAAACCGTTGCAGGCAATAATATCTTTAATAGTCACATATCACGTATTCATACTTTACTATCATATTAGGCATTCATAAAATTCTTATGGAAACATCGCTAACCATAAACTTCACTTTAAGCACTCAAACACATTTCTAGGTCTCTAAATGACCAAACTTCTTTACTAACAGGCAGTCAAACACTTAAACAAGCGACGAGGCTAAGCACAGAACTTTCTTTCATAGATTATGTAATATAATTCGTGATTTATGCTTTGCCTATCTAATTCACTCATATGAGATGCTAAACATATGAAGCAGAGATTATGCTACAAACTTTCATTAGCTAAACATGCACATTCAAACTCATATGCTCGATGCATTACAATGGTATGGCCAAGCTGTACTTGGAATTTCATTTATACTGCACTTATATTCTTATTCACATGATGTGCATGAAATCTTTCTTTTTTTTTTTGAAAACATTTTACTTAGCCTCTTTAGGCTCATATTCTTCATAGAATCTCTTTCATATTGGTCTCATAATGACCCTTTAAAACTTTCTTTCTAAAATACTTCAAAAGGCAAAACGCCGACTGCTTTTCGTGCTTATTAGGAAACTACTCTGGGCATAAGATCATCATAAAATGCTAGCTGGGAGAGATCTACACTCAATCCCAGCGAGATTAACTCACACTAAGCTCTTACTCCCAGGATGACAACTAACTTTTAGACCTTAACCGTCGTCAAGGTCTTTAGGGATTACTCCATAGGTTAGGGATTCCCCCGTTCAAGTAGGTTCACTCCCATCTATTGCCCCTAAGCACTTATCTTAGCTATTTAAACTAGTCATAATGACTAATAAGTCTACTGCCTCTCACAGCAAAATCTTTTATCATACAACTCACGCCTTTATAAAACTCTTTAGGGACTCCCCCGTTCAAGCGAGTTCACTCCCAGAACTGTATTCATTTAGTTAAAATAGGCCATCATGCACTAATAATTATGGCTACTATCATTTCAAAACATGAAATCCTTCCTTTCAAGGCTCACCCTTATGCAAGTAATCAAACATAATGACGTAGAAAGGGCAGGGGTGCACATGCACAGATTCAAACACTTCATAATTCAACTTAGTAGTATGAGCCACACATGGCCTCGTAATCCATATGATTGTAGTAATCACAACCTAGACTCTCCCCTCACATAGCAACCGACCACAGGTCCTCGAACCACTCATAATTCTGCCCCAAACCATCCAACTGCCATCTCAGTTTTAATTTCACAATTTCGTATTCTAATCATCAAGATATACTGAAAAATGATATGTAAACTTACGTAACTTACCAATGTTTAACTTACCGAACAAACAAATAACAATTAGCAATGCGCTGCAACCAACGGTTATAACATACATGCGTATATATATATATATATATATATATATATATATATATAGATATATATATATATATATATATATATATATATATATATATATATATATATACACACACACACTTATAGACATTCATACGACCTTAACTTGAAACGAACGCTTGGTAAGCTGAGTTAAACTAACTAAGCATGAAACACGATTACATTCATGTATTGCAGCTAAGGGGGGTAAACATGCTAATTTCATCATTCGAATGTTGTTTCTAAAGCTATTTCACAAGCATAGTTCAACTAAATAGACAAGTATCGATTTGAGGCGTTCATTCATTGTTTCGAAGTTACATTTCAAGCCTAATGAAGCTAATTAAACATAATACGATTCAAGATGTTGGTTTAGTACATCAAAGGTACTATTCGAGCCTAATGAAGCCATTTAAACATAATTCGATCCAAGGCATTCGTTTAGTACATTGAAGTTACCATTCAGGCCTAATGAGGCCATTTAAACATAATACGATTCAAGGCATTCGTTTATTATATTAAAGTTACTATTCGAACCTAATTAAGCCACTTAAACATAATACGATCCAAGACATTCGCTTATTACATCGAAGTTACCATTCAAGTCAAATTTCCAGGCGTGCATTACCCGAGTATACTTAAATCGATTCTGAACATGCATAACTCATTTCGAAGCTAGTTTTCAGGCATGTATTAACTGAATACACTTGAGTTGATTCTAAACATGCATAACTCATTTCGAAGCTATTTTTCAAGCGTGAACTAACTAAACTAACATGTATCGATTGAAAGCCACTTTCGAGTATTAATCAACTAAACTAACATTTAACGATTCAAAGTCATTTTCAGGCATAAACTAACTAAGCTTAGCATGCATCGCAACTTAAAAGGTTAAAATGCTTTCGAAACTACTAATACTTAGGAGGCGAGAAACACCCACCTCGACTCCAAGCTACGGACCCGTTCTAAGAGCTTTTGGACTGATTTGAGTACTCACGAACCCGAAAACTCCCCCTTTGCACCACTAGGCCCAGACCCGAAGCAACCACGCAGATCTGGTTTTTGCCCCATTTTTGTTGCTATTGACGTTGCTGCTACTAGTGGTCGCCGGAGTCGTGCCTAGCTGCCGGAATCGAGCGTCACTGGAACCCTCGCCGTCGACCTCCGCCGTCACCGTATCTGGCCTGATCTCGGTGCCTCCCCCTTTCAGTTTGCTCGATCTCTCTCCCTCTCTCTATTTTTGGGCGTGCCAGGGCCGTCGCGTAGGGGAGAGCTGCGGTCGACCCTCGTCGGCGGTAGCACCACCGCATCCCTCTCTCTCTTTCCTCTCCTCTCCGGTGTGGGTTGTCGGGGCTGGCGTTTTGACAAACCCCCCCGCTTGCGATTTTGCTGAAGAAGGGGGCTTCGGCCCCCTTTTTGTTATATTATTTTTTTTGTGTTGTTTTGGCTTGGTCCCACTTGCTAAATCCAGCTCGGTTTGATCTTGCTAATCTCAATACTTCGTATTCTAAGCCCCAAGTTAATAAAGGTTTGATTTATTAAACCTCGAAACTAATTCTAAGATTGGTAATATTGCCCACGGATATATGTGCAGCAGGTATTCTTCGCCGCACTTAAGCTAAGCGTGCCGATTGAAAGAGTGGGGAAATATTCCGCACACTTGATATCTGCGGCAAGGGTTACATTTCTCACACTTATAAGCGTGGGAAATGATGTCTTTTCCCACTGATGTATATGTGGATATTGTGTTGCACATATAAGTGTGGGGAAATTTAGCTCATTGTAAACATCTACGCTCCTTATCACTGCTGTTATAAGTATTGCAACTTGAACCTATTCAACTAACTTTTAAACAACTAACAAACTTTTGAAGGAATTCATAAATAATTTGGCGGGAACTTTTTTAACAACCTTTGGCACCTTCAATAATTTTTCAATTTTTGGTAATAACATAAACCTTCAAAAATTAAAATCTTGAGCATTGTAACGCATATATATATATATATATATATATATATATATATAAGCTATAAAATTACAAAAATAATACAACAAAATCATAATAATTATTGGAATAATTGTTGCTATCAAGAATTCACAAGTACTGTGATAGTAAAATAGAAATGAAGTATCCCGAATGCATCCTAAGAGTGAAAATATGTTCTAAGAATGTGATATAAATATATAACCAATAAGCAAGAGTTTCTCAACTAAAATCCATGTGTAACGTCTAAAATGGGGGAATGGAATCAAGGGCCAACATTTCCTCCATTTCTTGTCTCTTCTCGTTGCACATTTCTCTTGGTTGGGACCTAAAAATACCAAATCAATCCATTAAAATAAATATCATTCCACATTGTAGAAATTGAAGCAAACATCAATCATCTTGAAAATAAAAGACATTGTTATATACTGCAGAAAGAAGTGATACACTTACAAGTGTAATTTCGTCCAATTTTTCATGAAGCACCATATCTAACATACTTGGTTCAGCCTCACGGTTGCAAATCCCCATAGCCTACAAGGAAGATGAAAATAAAAAATTACAACTTAGAAAAAAATATGAGTTCTGTGTTCTCTAAAGAACGATATTAGAGAAAAATAATTTAAAAAATGATAACGAATAATTAAAGCTTCAAAGAAAAAATATTGCAATTTGTACCACTCCCGCTAGGTAGAAAACAATGAGTTCCTTCTTCTCTGAAGAACGATATTGGTGCATCTCCTCAGGATGATTTCTCAGGACAGTATCAACCAATATGTACACTTGAGCATGACTTAACTAAAATCAAAATATGTGACAATGTATGAGATACCACGACACAAGCATACCAATATGAATGTTACATGATTTCAAAGTAAATATGAATCTTCTTACTGAAGTTAAACAATTTTTTTCGTGTCGTATTGCAGTTCCATGCTCAACAACTGCCTTTTGAAGCATATGTGAAGATATAACAGGAGTGTTTTTAACTTGCTTGTCCATTCCCACAAAAGTTCTCTAATAACAGACAGAAAATAAATAAATACATAACCAACTGAACATATACTTTATGATAAAGAAAACAAAATGTTTGATTGATATATGTACCTTCTGATTTTCTGCATGGCTATGCAATGATGGTTTGCAACCCTTTGTTAAAGTGCCTCCTGAGGTAGGATTCGCTTTTATTGAAAGTTCCTCATGAGAGCGACCACCATCATAATTAAAAGTAATATGTTTTGATGGTTGAGCATTAGGTATGACACCACCATTATTAAGAAGTGTGGAACTAGGTAGGACAGGATTAGGTCGCTTCTTGCCATGATTAAGAGATTCAGTTATGATGTTACTATTTGACTGCTTGGACAATGACTAGGAATATGAAAAAAAAATAATTAAAAAGCAAAAATGAACGAATTTAACCACCAGAACATTTTTTTGCTTCCGATGAATGACAGTATAATGATATATCATTTGTACTCACTGGTGTCTTTCCTGATTGCTTTTGATGACCACCTTGCATTGAGTCGATATGCTTTGATGGCCTTGTGCTTCTTTGGGTCTCATGCCCTACAAGCAATTACCATAGAAATATAATCAAGTACTAAAATGAAATATAACATAACTTACAAACATATAATCTTTCACTACCTAGGACATTAGAGATAGAAAAGGCATCCCCAGATTTGGGTGAATCATTGCTTCTATCCAGATCAATAGGTGTGTCAGGCCTTGAACCTTTTTGAGATCCATCGCATATAGGTGAATCTTGGCCTTTGTTTTTATCACACGGTTGGGCATTTCTTGAAACTTCTTGAGGACTTGTACACTATATAAATAGTAAGAATTAAAATTTAAGAAAAGACTAACGAGCATGTATTACAACTAATAACCCAAAAAAACTAATAAACAATTGTGCAAACTGAGAGCATAAAGAAGGGGGAACAAATAATGAAAAAAGAAGCAGACGACACCACAAGCAATGTAGCAACACACACAGCCCTACCCCTCAGCTAAAAGTGTTAGCAATTCCTAAAATTTCTGGAACTAAACGGACAGCATTTCGTCTAAAACCTGACCATAACCCAGGCTTAAAGTCATACATTAGGTATCTACAATAGAGAAAAACAAGAAAAAACATTCTAATAACTCAACGGCCACACGCCGGAGCTCACAACTCAACAGGTCACACACCCGGAGTACACAACAAAAGAATTTGCATAAAAGGATATACAACGCATGGATTACAACAAATAACCAAAAAAAAGATTAACGAGCATGTATCACAACTAATAACCCAAAAAAACTAATAAACAATTGTGCAAACTGAGAGCATGAAGAAAGGGGAACAAAATAACGAAAAAAAAGCAGACGACACCACAAGCAATGCAACAGCACACATAGCCCTGCCCCTCAGGTAGAAGTGTTTGCAATTCCTAAAATTTCTGGAACTAAACGGACAGCATTTCATCTAAAACCTGACCATAGCCCAGGCTTAAAGCCTTACATTAGGTACCTGCAATAAAGAAAAACAAGAAAAAAAACATTCTAATAACTCAACGGCCACACGCCGGAGCTCACAACTCAACAGGTTACACACCCAGAGTACACAACAAAAGAATTTACATAAAAGAGTACACAACGCACGGATTGCACATCCGTAGCCAAACGACTTACTAAATCATGTGGAGTGGCTAAAGTTTGTGCACCAACTTTCGCATTCAACACTTCTAGTTGGTTCTCTAAGGTTTGCATTTTGTTTAGAAGTTTCAACACAATCGGTGATTCAGTCGGGTAGCGTAGATTACGTAAATCTCTTGCAGATACTCCACGACCCAATCCCCACACTTTTCCCTGCGTTTCAGCACCCATTAGTTTTCGATAGGCGATGTTCTCCACTTGCTTGGTTGGCTCTGAGAAGACAACTTCATCGGACCCTGTCTTTTGCTTGATAATATTCTTTGCTGAATCCTAACTCACAACAAAAGTGTAACTTCAGACATCCATCATGTAAATGATAATATAAACTTAAACATATATAATTACCATAAATTGTTGGGTGATGGGATCATGAAAGGTCTTATCTTTCTTATTCTGACGAGTCTCTATGAACCATTCGATTGGACCAGGCTCTCGATTATGTTTCCTTTCCTAAAACCCGACATAACTATGTCAATTTAAATGAATAATAGCAGCACATGTTTTATGCATGCCTGTTAATAGTGCCATCGTAAGAAAAGCAACACTTAGAGTACTCACAAACTTTTCACGCAAAATAGCAAAACTCTGTGAGCCAGCGGTGTGAGGATGTAATTGCTTTCCCCTTGCTCTCTTCCCAATCTCATAATATTTCTATAAAAAAATATATATATGTTACAATTTATATTCCAAACTAAAGTTATTATCACGTATGTAGATTATTAGAGTGTAGTAATTAACTTGAAACTTCTCTAAAAAACATAAGTCTACAAATCCGAACCACATTATATCATCTACTCCACAAGGACGCTTCAGGCCTGTAGTATTTCCTGATTCAGCTGCTGGTAAAGCGTATAACTCTTCCTTGGTTGTACCTTCCTTAATGTATTTCATTCTCAGATAACGTTTGTATCCTCTTACCCTCTCCCCAACAGCGCTCAGAACTTTTTCGTGAACAGACTGAGTGGTTGGCATCACGAACTTCTTCTGCATTTATTGAGTGTAAGAAAATAATGAAGTGTATAAGTTAAGTTTGACAAGTACAACAACTAGAAGTGAAAACAAAAGAACCTCACCCTTATATAATTTATAATTCGATCCCTTAACAAAGAAGGTACAAGTCGCCACTCCTTGTAGTTTAAAGGACAGAAACGAGGGCGCTTCGCCACATCAGCAAGGAATCGATTGAACACGCTTCCTGCTTTTTTTACTGGCTGTAAAAACTTGTTCAAGGGCACTAGAATTCTACTCGAAACATCCAAGCCATGCACCACTTTTACAGTGATTCACCCTCAAAGCTTGCTTACAGTCCCTTGTCCATCTATCAAGTGGAATCAAATGACGTTAAAGATAAAGCATAGCAATTCATCGTAGCTAGTATTCTTCTTATAATTTTAAGAAAATAAATAATCTTTACGATGTTCGATATCACTATTGCATCATGCCATAGATTAAAACTGTGGGTCGAAATTAGCAGGGCAGATTCAATAAACAATTTATAACTCACAAAATAAACAAATTCCCAGCATGATCATCAACTCATAACAACCAATTAATCCAAAATCACAATTATAAGACATGGGTGGGTTGCTAGAAATCGAATTAGTGTATAAAACTAGCTTTTTCACCATTTATGAATGTAATAGTGTTACTTACCAATGACAAGCACTTCATCATCATCATTAAATCCTTCTAGGACAGGTACAAGGGATGGATCTAAATCCATCAAAGGATCATTGTTTTCGTCATTCTCATCGAGCACCTGATTGGCACTATCATCATTACCATCAGCGTCATCTACAAGTAGCTCATCTGCTGCTGTTGTTTCATTTTGTAGGGAATTCTGATACTCAGCAAACATACATCGTGAACGAAACATGACTCCTTATATTTGAACCTGAATTTCAATATCACATTATTTCAAAACTTTTAACATAACAAACTTTTAAAATTATAACTAGAAGCAATATCAATGCTTTACACAATTTATTGTAATCATAAGCATGATTTTTAAACCTGACAAAAACAATGCAGAGTCAACATAATTATATTGAGGATAACATCTCTAGTGATACCAAAAAACAAAAGAGATTCAATAACAACAAAACTCTAACAAGAATTGTTTCATATTTCACGACTCTCCAACTACATTGGCCCAATGTGTCAGATCTCTAAATTCATCATCCTTTCTGATGTCAGCAGGCATGCACTCATGGTAGAGCTCATCATCAACTTGCAATGGTCCTAGACGATACGTGTCCCTCGGCTTTACTTTAACAATATGCTCCCAACCCTTATCTTTCTCATCTTCAACATAGAATCCTTGTTGTGCCTGAGATGAAAAGATATATGGATCATCCTTTAAAGTGCCTCCCTCATGTATTTTGTGTGAGAAATTTACGAGAGCGAATCCTCTTTTGTCCCTCTTTAGACCCCTGGAGTTTATGTTCACCCAATCACAGCAAAATAGTACCACCTTACACTCCGAATAGTAATCTAACTCAATGATGTCATTGATTTTTCCAAAATAGGTTTTTCCCTCAGCTTCTACCATGACCCCAAAATTCTGAGTTTTCTTTGCCTTATCTCTCTTTTGAGTATGGAATCGATATCCATTGATAACAAATGCATTCATTCGCTCTACAATTGGGTTAGGGCCAGCAGCGACAGCCCTAAACAACCTTGATTCTTGATCATCGAATTCTTTGTTGGATACCTAAGGTGTAAATATTACAAATAATTAGTCCAAAATGGATATAGCACAATGCTAAATGAAAACACATTAGTTATCAAGGTGAATTTACCCTTTCTTGGATCCACCGAGGAAATTCCTCAAGCAGCCACTTTTGCTTAAGTCTATCACTTGCCACGTGAGGATAAGATGTCATACGCTCGTTCAAAAATACCCTATAAGTGGTCATGTTAGTTTGATATGTTCGGTTAGCAAATAATATTTTTAGGAGCAATTAGTGACTTCTACTGACCTATGATATTCATCAATATCGTCAGGGTGTAAAAGTACATATCTTTGAGGTTGTAGAAGGTTTAATTGAGAAATTTCAACCATTTGCACCATTCCTTTGGGTTGACCCGCAGTACCAAATAAATAGACATCCTCATTAGGGTTACTACCATCATTTCGTTGTGGTCGAGTAAAAACTGTTTCCACCCCATTAAAGTACCTTGAATAGAAGGTTATACACTCATGTGCAATGTATCCTTCTACTATTGAACCTTCGGGATATGCCCTGTTATGTACAAGACCTTTTAGGAATGCCAGAAACCTACATAGGTCAAAGTAAATCTAGTATAATACAACTATCATTATACAAATACTTAGAAAAAAACAATAATAAAAAAATTATATATTCTAACCTTTCAATGGGGTACATCCATCTATAAAAGACAGGTCCTCCGAGCTTTGCTTCCTCAGTTAAGTGTACAAGCAGGTGCACCATAATTGTAAAAAAGCTAGGAGGGAATGTTTTCTCCATTTTACACAGTGTTATAACAACATTAACTCCGATAGCATCCAATTTCTCAACTGACAACTCCTTCGCACATAATTCCTTGAAAAATGCTGATAATGTACATACAAGATCCACAACATCAGAATCTTTTGCTGCTTGTAGGGCAATGGGGAGCAAATCTTGCATCAATATGTGACAATCATGGCTTTTCAGATTGAATAACTTACGCTCTTTCAAATTGACACATCGAGATATATTACTTGCATGCCCATCTGGGACTCTTATATGTTTCAAGACAGTTAGTAAACGTGTCTTCTCATCAGATGACAAAGTGTAAGGAGCATTAGGGATTTCATATTTTCCATTTGTTAGTTGAATGGGACGAAGCTCTGGTCGTATTTTCATCACTTGTAGGTCTTGACGCGCTTTCAAGTTATCTTTAGATTTGCCCTCAAGATTCAATAAGGTACCCAAAAAGTTATCACATATATTCTTCTCAGTATACATTACATCCAAATTATGGCGAAGAGGATTATTCTCCCAGTATGGCAAATCAAAGAAAATGCTCCTCTTCTGCATATTTGCTCCTCATCCTTTTCATCGATACCAACATTTTCAGTTTCACCTTTACAATAGGAAAATCTTGACCCCTGTAACTGTATCAGAATATCACTACCAGTACAAGGTTTAGGAGCAAGACCAAGCTCAATATTTCCATCAAATCCAACATCGTCAAAACGAAATGGATGATTTTCAGGAAGCCATCTCCTATGGCCCATGTAGCAAAATTTACGTCCATTCTCCAACAACATGGAATGTGTATCTCTAGCACAAGATGGACAAGCAAAACGACCCTTAGTACTCCATCCGGATAAGTTTGCGTACGCAGGAAAATCACTAGTAGTAGAATGAAGAACCCCACGCAGTTTAAACTTTGTCTTTGAGTATGCATCAAATGCATCTACCCCGTCCCACAACTGTAACAATTCTTTAACTAGAGGCTGAAGATAGACATCAATGTCCATACCGGGAGCCTTTTCCCCAGGATTGATCATGGATAGAATGATAGAAGATTGTTTCATACAAAGCCATGGGGGTAGATTATATGGAATTAAAAGCACAGGCCAAGTACTATGTGTGGTACGCATTACATGAAAAGGGTTAAATCCATCTGTCGCAAGTCCTAACCGGACATTGCGAGGATCAGAAGCAAAATGAGAATTCTATTCATCAAAGTCTTTCCATGCTTTTGCGTCAGCTGGATGCCTAAGGATTCCATCTTTAACCCTCTCTTTATGGTGCCAAAGCATATCTTCTGCTATTTTTGAGGATTTATACATCCTAAGTAACCTTGGTATAAGAGGGAAGTAACGCAAAACCTTATTGGCCACTTTCTTGTCCTTGTCCTTCCATCGGGAAACATGACATTTGTCACACTCATCTTGGTTTTCCCTCCCATCCCAATACAGGATACAATCGTTGGGACAAGCATGGATCTTTTCATAGCTAAGCCCTAAATCCTTCTTCAACTGCTTACATTTACTCCAAGATGATGGAAACGGATTAACTTGGGGGCAAATAGTTACTATGAGTTGGAGCAACATATCAAATGACTTAACAGACCAACCATACATGGATTTCAAATGAAATAAGTGCAAAATGAAAGATAGTTTTGAAAAACTCGATCCTGGATATAGTTCCTGCTCAGCTTGCTCTACTAGCCTTCTATATCCAACATCTTCATCGTTCTCTCGCTCATTCATTCCATTGTTGCACATAAATTCATCAATAAACTGATCATCTCCCCCCAACATTGGATCTCCAATGTCCCATAGGTTATTAGCAGCATTATTTTCAATGTTTCCTACATTATGTATCCCAAAGATATCATTCAACAATCCAATAGTGTCCACATTATCTTCAAAGCTAGCTTCAACACTAGCATCATTATGGCTTACATTTTGAGGTACTGAAGTAGATTGCACAGAAAATAATTTCCCATGATGCACCCATTCTGTGTAGCTAGGCCAAAATCCATAAAACATGAGATGGTATGCCACTTCATCTCTATTAAACCAACGATTGCGCCCAATCTTGGACTGGTTACAGGGGCAAATAATTAATTTACTATCCCCAGCA